>JAFBJT010088657.1:50071-60679 GCA_016785325.1 Chascanopsetta lugubris
AACAGAGTGAAAACATGGGCTTCCAGAGCCCCTGTGCTCACGTATTACTGAACATGAGACGCCGTCACACTCCGCCGATGAGCTCATCTCATGTCCGGCGCTCTGGCCGAGACGTCTCGGGCCGTCCACGGCTGACGAGTGGCAAAATGACGCCAAATGTGGCGGCGCCGCAAGAAAACCACAGGATGACTACAAGCTCTCTGACAGAGAGAGAGAGAGAGAGAGAGAGAGAGAGAGAGAGAGAGAGAGAGAGGGAGAGAGAGAGAGAGAGGGCTCTGTGAAGACCTGCCACTCGAGTGACAAGTGGGCAGATCTCAATTATAACCCCTCGGCGTCTCCACTGTCCAAACAACTTGTTTGTTCACCACTGCTCTGACACTTGTCCTCTTTCCATGCTCCACGGATCCTCCGTCTTCAAACTGTCCTCCGCCCTCTCGCCCTGACGCCTCTCCGCGCCACAGCGGCCGCGTCGCTGCTCGTGACTGAAATGTCAATGGCGTTTAAAAAAAAAACATGCAAAAATGTTACAAAATGACGCTTTACGTCAAGACTTCCGCCGTGGACGTCACGCCAAGCTTGTTTGGGGTGTTTACTTTTCTTTTCAGCTGGATTATACCTCTCTCACTTTAACAGACTCTCGTAAACGTCACCAATAAATCTCAAGTCTCACTTTTATCTCAGCACCTTTCCTCCGTCCGATGAGCCCTCGATCGACTGTGGTCACGAGGTCTGTCACACACCAGCTGTGGTGCTTGCTGTGGAACCTTGGTGATAGAGGAGGGGGGTTGGGGGGGGGGGTTTGGGGGGATTGAATCCTCTTCAAGGAGCGACCCAGCTTGAATTCTCCTTTAGCAGGAAACAGCAGCCTAATGGTGTTTGGAGAGGAGCTGTTCAAACTGTGGAGGTGGTCTGCATTTCAGGAGATGACAAGTCGTCTGCTCATCAGATGGAAGCAGATACTATACCAGTATACTGGTGTGTGTGTGTGTGTGTGTGTGTGTGTGGGGGGGGCTTTAACGACCTTATAAAAAGCCTCTGCTGAAGCGTATAAACTCTATTCTCACTGGTGTGTAACCCATTCGCTCTGCTCTCTGCCCTCTCCGCCGTACGTGGGCGTGTCTGGGGGCGGGGCTTCTGGGCGAGACTTGATGTATGTGGGACTCAGAGGTGAAGTGTGAAGTTAGATTTCCGTTTCAAACACGACTTCTGAGTGGCCGTGAGCCCTGGAATGAGTTAGGAGGTGGAACAGGAGACAAAATGGCGGCCGCGGGTGTTTCCGATTCCCTTGAAATGTTCCCTCCGGAGCTCTTACGCCGATTCACTGGCAAACCGTCACCTGAGGTACGCGCCAACGCGCTTAGACCCGAGTTCTCACAGAGTCTGAGCGAAAACAAAGTGTGTGTGATGCGGTACCTGGCTTCCTTTAGCACCTGGCAGACCCTGTGAGGAAATAAACAAACAATTCTGTAAATAAAGGAATAATAAAAACCAAAATCATGTTCATGTGCACGGGGCTGTGGGAACACTCACTGGTTTTCCATCCAGGCCGAGTGGACCCTGTCAGGAAGTGGAGACAGAGACATTACAAAAAGAGTAACAGCTGTTTAGATGTTCAATGAATCAGTGGATTTTGATTTGTACAGATTAAAAGCCTGTATTTGCATGTTTCCATCCGTTCACTCGAAAGACAACACTTATCCTTGGACAAAGAACTGTCACATTAAAACAGAGTAACTGTATATTCTATGAGGTCAAACTCATTCTAGTCCAGGGGCCACACATATATTCCACCCATCTGAAGTGGGCCTGACCAATCAAATCAGAGCATGATGACCCATAAACAATGGCGGGCCGGTTCCAGACCACGGGCCGTGTGTTTACCCTTTCACAATGTTACAAAGCAGCTGTTAGTTATTAGTAATTCATTATGTCCGAGTCAGGACATAATGTAAATGATCTCAGGTCAAGAGGAATTAGAAAAAACAAATGTTCAGAGAGAGGAGGCAGTAAAACGTCTGTAAACAACAGAGAAGAAGCAGCTGTGACGGTTAAAGTTGAACATAAGCCTGTCCTGCCCCATCCGACTCTGTGTGTGTGTGTGTGTGTGTGTGTGTGTGTGTGTGTGTGTGTGTGTGTGTGTGTGTGTGTGTGTGTGTGTGTGTTTGAGACACGGAGATGTTTCCAGGTGGTTGTCCTTATAATTATTTTGAGATTTAGGCGATGATGTCCAGCATCATGAGCTGTGGGTGGATCGGCTCCAGCTGGATTAATCTGCCACACCGTCTCTGCGGCGGTGAGAGAATCCAACCCGGTGAAAACGGAGTCCCTGAGGACCCGAGCGCGTCTCTAAAGACTGGAGCGGCGGCTCGAGATGTCCGCTTTGTTTACCTCCATCAAAACAGCCACTTGGGTCGTTGAACTTCCCGTGCAGAGCGGCGCCGCTCGCTTCAGAGGCCAGAACCCTTTTTTTGGACGCAGTCAAGAAGCGAACTCACACTTTGACGTGACGCATGTACGTGCCGACGGCCGATCCCGGGCTCCTCCTGAAGGGCCGCCACGCTCCGCGCAAAGCAAACAGTTTGCACAGGGTCTCTCGTGTAGCGGGCCCTTCACAGAGCGGGTGGCGGCGCCGACTGGAAGCCATCATTCTCTCTGACCTTTACTTGCTTACACAACATGGGCTCTTCACTTCATCTGCCTGCTCCATCCAGGCCTGAAGTGGCCACCGCAGCGCCACGGGCCCGACGGGACGGAAGGCAGCTCTGCTTTCGCCGAGCGCTGGTGGGATCGTTCTACCGTGGCTCCTCCGTCCCGTGACCAACCGACACGGGACGCAAACTCTCATCACGGACCCCCGGAACTCAACGCGGGGAGAGGCGCCGGCGAGGGCCGGCCGACGTCTTCTCATGTAAACCAGCGGTTGGTGGCATGAGACCCGAGTGGAACGAATGCCTGGGACCAATCGCAGCGCAATCATTTCAGCACCAACTGTCCAGCGCTGAGAGGCGGATAAAGAGTAATGTTGTAAGGCTCTGTCTTTCTTTCACGGGACATGGACCGGTCAGGTCATCGCTCTATTCAAACTCAGCGGGCTGTCAATCATGTCACGCATGTCAGAGCTCGAGGGTTCATCTCTGTGGATAAACGCCCTGGTATGTGTCTGCAGGTGGGGGTGTAGGTGGGGGTGTAGGTGGGGGTGGAGGTGGGGGTGGAGGTGTGCTGCATCTGGTAGCGTTTATCAGCGCTCCTTCAGGACGGGATGAGTGGACGAGGTGTTCACGCTGAGGTCATGGGCTGCTGCAGCGGCTGAGGTGGAGTAAAACAGACTGATTTATGGCTGCTAACAAGGCACACGGTGGCCTGGGAACTACAGGTACCACTGCTGTGTGTGTGTGCGTGTGTGTGTGTGTGTGTGTGTGTGTGTGTGTGTGTGTTTCCCCCGTTTTCACTGCGCACGTTCCTTCTCACCGGTAAAACCCCAGATCTAATATTTAGCAGCCGACACTTTACACAGAGCAGTATTTACAGTCGTGTGTAACGTATGAGGCTTTCCGAGACTTCCTGTATACGCCAGGGCAAACACAGGGACCCAGACGGGCTTAGACCTGGAGCAATACATCAGCAATGTGGCTGTTTTGCACAAAGGACCTAAGTGACTGATAATGAGACACTTAATATTGTAGGAGTCTTACTTGGATTAGAATCGAAGGTCTGGGGGACTTTTAAATGGTAAAACACGTCTGTCTGGCTTCAGGGCTGAAATAGTAGTAGCAGCAGTAGTGCAGTGGTTCGAAAAGTTCACGGCCTGACCCAAAAAACAATTCTCTGTCTCTGCACACCGCACAATAAGTCAAATGCTATTGTTGCACGTGTAGAGGGGGAAACCAGAGCTGCGATAAAGCATCTGTATAAAGAGAATAACAAGGTGTGAGTCACCATCACTGAGGGGGGCTGCTGGTTTAGAGCAGAGCCAAAAGACCACGGAGGATCAGGTTGAGGTCAATCACTGCGTGGTCATGACTGACACACATGCGACGGTCAGACGCAGAGCTGTAACCGTGGATACCAGCGCTGGCTCAGTTAGCGCTGTTTTCACTCATGTCTTGGGGGATGAGAAAACTGCATTGCATGAACGTTAAAGGAGACAGAGGTGAAGGTGAAGACTGGTTCAGTAACAACCTTCATCATCTGAGTGAGACTGAGAACTCTGGCGAACTTTCAGACAACGTCACCTCTGTGGTTCAAACTGACGGGACGACAGAAGGAATCAAACTCTGCAGAGATCAAAATGGAAACGAGAAAGGAAATTCCGCTAAAAACCCTTTGGGTGAAAACAGACGTTACGAAGTCAGGTCTGCAATTACAACAGCAACCACGAGTGGATGCAAGGGAATGCATGCATTCCTATTTTTTTCCCCAGCGCATAAAAACAACGACAACATCCACTTGATTCAGCATTCCCATGGCTTTTAAGCACATCTCTGGAAAATGGCTCGGCCTGCAGGAGGGTATAGATTTCTGTGTGTGTGTGTGTGTGTGTGTGTGTGCTCGCTGACAGTTGCATATGTGTGTGTGTGTCTCAATGAAAAGGAACGATGGTCTTAACTGCGCTCCCTATTGTGCCAAACCAGCAATTACGCTGTTGGGTTTAATTGTTGAGGATGCAGAATGTCTGCACATCAGCACATGCAGACGTCGCAGCCAGACACACACACACACACACACCCACACACACACACACACACACACACACACACACACACATGGTTGTGTGTCGCACAAATGAGGCTGAATGAAAGTCATTAGCTGACGTCAACAAAGAGAAGGCTTGCACTTTTGCAAACGTTCCTCTCAGAGTGAATGTTTCCTGTCGTGCTGTGACACAATTATTTAAACTCCTCGTTTTATCTCCACTTCTCCACAGGGAGCAAACTCTTCATGTCAGGAATACATGCACTTAATTTGCAATACATCAGATTTTCTGTTGTTTTTTTCAGCATCTAGAACTGAAGAGCAAGAATAAAGCATACCAGAGATGTGTTTGTGTGTGTGTGTGTGTGTGTGTGTGTGTGTGTGTGTGAGTGGGGACAGCTTGGTGACTGTCTGGATCTAATCTGCGCTCAGTCGCCTGGAAGCCTGAACAATGGAGGGCTCGTCCTGTTTCTGCTGAGCGAGGTCCGCTGTCTGTCGCTCACCGGCACTCTGGCGTAAACAGGCTGGCGACTGGGCACAGCGGTGAGGCTGCGGATGAACGGGGAGCGACTGGTGTGTCAGTGTGTGTGTGTGTGTGTGTGTGTGTGGGAGTGTGTTTAGCATTCTGCACTTTTCCGTCAGTGTGTGTGACGCTGATTGTTTGACAGCGGGAAGTTTTTTTTACTTCTCTGAAACTGAAACCACTCGTCCCTCTGTGATTTATGAGAGGAAGAAGTGACAGGGGTTACACAAGGAGAGCAAACATACATCAGAGCACACACACGCACACACACACACTCACACACACACACACACACACGCTTAAACACCTTTTAAGATATTACTGATGTTCCTAAAGTCGCTGGACATATTCATTGGAATTTAACGTCTGCAAGACATATGTGCCCTTCATTTACATACACACACACACACACACAACCACACACACACACACTCATTGTGGTCAGCCAAACTAAAACCTTACTCCTAACCTTGATCATGTGAACTCTTACCTAACCCTTATCTTCACGGCTCCACATGTGACCACGAACCTGAACATGGAGCTCAGAGATGATGTTTCACCTCATTAGGACCAGGCTTTGGCCCCATGAGGTGCTGACAGGGTCAGTGTTTATGCTATAAAAAGTACACACACACACACACACACTCCTTATATAACAATAGCTATATGTCGTGTTGGCCACGAGTCCAGTTACAGAGTGAGCTGTGCTGCCTGCCGAGGGTTAAAGGTTGCGCTTCTATTTAAGTCAGGGAGCCATAATGAGGCTGAGGGCAGGAAGAGGAATAACGTGCTGGAAGGGAATCTTGCCGTTTGTTTAAAGAAAGAGATGTTGTTGGCACGAGTCAGTGGCACAACGCGGGATTCGCCTCGGCGCTCTCTCCGGAAGCTGACTCGGCTCGTTTGTGTTGCCCTGTTCTCTGTGAGAGACCAAAACACACACACACACACACACACACACACACATACACAGATCTGGCCTTTGTTACTCCGATGTACATAAACTCTGGATGGTTGGAAGGAGTTCACATACGTCGGCACATATGGACGCACACGCACACACACATACACACACGTACACACACGTACACACACACACACACGCGCAGCACTTCTTTAAGGCTTTGGTGCATGAAACATGATCATCTTTGTTGCTGCTAAATGAAACAACGTGCTGTCGTGTGTAAATTGTCAGTTTGATTAATCTGCCGCTGTTTCACTGTAACTTCATACACGCGGCGCCCTGACTCAGCGCGGCCCGAACGTACACATCACAAACAGGAAGCTGCCTCACACACTTAGCGCCACACAAAGCAGAGCAGCTCCGCTGGGAACATGGTCTCATCTGTGTAATCTGCAGCTTTAAGGATGGATTTCACCGCTGGTTTACTTGAAACCACTAAAAAGTCCATTCTGTGAGATTGAAGAGAAATTAGAAAAAAAGAGAACCTGAAAGAAATACACCGATGTGTTCAGTCAGTTGTATTCATGACTCTAGAGTGAGCTCCGTGTTTACATCAGGAGCAGATCCTCTTTGTTACTCCACCACGTCTGAACAACAGCCTCGTTCGAAAAACAACTGAAGGCTACAGATTCAGTTTTCGAGTCCTACCTTTAAAGGTGCAGTGTGTACGATTTGGTGACATCTACAGGTGAAGTTACATGTTGTATCCATCACCTCACCCCCCCCCCCCCCCCCCCCCCCCCCCCCCCCCCCCATTCCAGCATGCTGGAGAACCTTTAGTGGCCCTCAGTTGTCGTTTAAGCTGAAAAGATTCAGACAGTGTAAAAACATGGCGACCCCCATAGGGTGGACCTGCTCTTGGTGCACACCTACATTAAAGGGCTCATTCAAAGGTGATCTAAAAAAGAAAGTCATGCACTGGGGTGAAAATACATTTGTAAAAAGAATCGTATAAACAACAAAACAATAATTGTTTTGTTGATTCTATTTCTCTAAATCCAAGTGCAAGACCGTACACACTGCACCTTTAAGCAGACGTAAGCCGCAAAGGGGAACGCAGGAGTCTGCGGCAAACAAACACAAACATGGAGACGCTTCCGTGTGTGTGCGCTCGCCCCACCTGTGTGTAATTAGCGGCAGGCATTTCCCGTCAGGAGGGCTGAGCAGTGCCAGGCAGACTGGGACTCTTGACTGGGAAAAGAGAGCCCCATGGGGATTCCACTTCCCTCAGAGAGAGCGAAAAATGAATAGAAATAAAGAAGAAAACCCGACGAGACGATACCGCGCGTTCATCAGCACGCCTCCCCGCGCCAGAGGGCGGGGCCGCGCCTCAGCCGGACAGAGCTTCCTCTGCTGCTGCATGTGCAGACACAGATGTGCCGTCTCCAGATGTTTAAGGGCATGAGGTTGTATCGGGTGATGAGAAAGCAACACCAGGGGCATGAGTCAGAGGTGTGAGTCAAGGCCACTAGAGGCCGCTGTATCTCCGAATGGCGCGGCTCCCTGCGTGGTCGTGATCTGCTTTACATGTTTACCCCATTCGGACTATTAGAAGCGGAGGGTTGTGATTTGCGCACACGCATGTTTCTCACGTTCGTGCCTCGTACCCCCGCGGCTCAGGCCGGCTGATGATATCTCGACAGGGTTGCACCTGAATGTTTATTGCTTTTTCGTGTTTCCCATTTCTTCAAGCGCGCCATGTGTTTCATTTCACCGTTTTCGGCCTCCTGTCGGTGCTTTGTCATATTTCAAACCTTTAATCTCCCGTTACCACCCTGGAGGATCCGTGCGTGTAAACACGTCAGTAATGGGGCGGGACGCATCACGGGCGAGGGATGAAGAGGCAGGAGAGCAGGCAGCGATTAGAGGGAAAGGTAATTTCTTTGGGGAAATGCAGGAAATAAACAGGACTGACACCAGCTGTGAGAAAAGTCAGAAAGTGTGGAGAGGAGGAATTAAAGGTGCAGTGTGTACGATTTCAGTCGTTTTTGTCACTTCGAAGAATACTTTAAAATAATTACACACTGAAGTTATAATCAATCATCTAAATGTTTACATTTTCCATTCACCTTTAAATGAGCCCAGTAATGTAGATTTACGCGAGGAGCGGGTCCTCGCTACCGGGGCCACCATGTTTTTACGGTAGCCCAGAATGGACATACGAAACATCATTTGAGATTTAATGACCACTGAAGTCTACCAAGGGTTCTCCTGCATGTTCAGAAGGGTGAGGGTGAGGTGATGGATACAACACGCAACTTCACCACTAGATGTCACCAAATCTTACACACTGCACCTTTAAACACGGGAACGAGGAGTTGGACTGTGATTGGGTGAATGGAAGAGTGAGAGGATAAATAACAAATCACATTTACCGGGTATCCATCCCGTCCAGCCTTGCCCTGGTGAGGTTAGAGATTAAAGCATGAAGCATTGGCACAAGGTTAGAACAGACAACAACAACAACATGTGCAACACGGAGGCTGCGTTCACAGCACGTCATCAGGTCATCCTGTGACCTCATACACCAGAATCTAAAGGACGAGGAATTTAAAGGCTGACTGTATAATCTTGATTTACACTTTCTAATCTGGATTTTTCAAATGTCCATCTCTTGAGTTGTTTCTAACCACTTCTAGTCCCCCCCCCACACACACACACACATACACACACACACACGCAAGCACACGACTCAGACAGGCTGTTACTATGTGGAGCAGCAGGTGATGTATTGCCATTACCACACACTCCCATCCAGACTTTATGGGCTGCAGGCGGGAGCTTTGGATGTGTTCAGGAAAAAGAAATTACACATTGTTTCATGCGTATTCGGCGTAAAACAGCTGTGCAGACACTTTACTGCTCTAAAACCAATTTAGGGTCGGCCGGACACGCTGTGCCCTTTCGGATGTTTCCATAAAAGCTTTGGTTTTACACCTCAGTGTATCTGATCGGACACATGTGTGGCCACGCGTTTAAATAAAATACAAAAAACATATTTTAAAAATTTCAACTGCTGCTTCCACCGATACGTGTCATTTGTGCATGTGTTTTATCTGTTGTGTTAATAACCGTCCCTGTCACACATGCACAGATACACACACACACACCACACACACCTAGGTGGTCCATTTATTGCCGTGCTGCGTGGATACACGTGTGTGAGTGACTCTCTGACATTCGGTGTTTTACTGCTGCGTGAAGAAAAAGGGCTGGAACGGCCGTTTGCCGTGCAGCGTCCGGCGCGGTGCGAGCGATGATGAACGGTGAGCGTGTGCGTAGCGTGTGAGCATGTTTCGTGTTAAAGCAAAAGTGACAGGAACTGTTCTGTGTCCGCTGATGCCGGGCTGATACTACCTGCGTGGAACCAGAGGGGCCTGTACTTACTGGAGGTCCTGCAAGAGAGAAGCAGAGAGACAGAGACGTTAGAGGATGGATCGGGCGCATCTCTGCCGACACATGACGTGAAGCACGGCCCCCACGTACGTCCGTTAACCTCTGGTCTGTGCAACAATCAAGTCCTCGGGACAGTGGAATGCAACGCACCCCAAAAAAAGTACACATGCAACGTGGTCTGTTGGACGACGAGGGTAATTAACGAGCTGAATATGCGACAGAACGAGCTCATTAGAGCGGCTGCCAGAGGAGGTTGCGGTGAACATGTTACGATAAACAGACTTCTGGATAACGGGGCCGTGTTTTGCATTAGAAGGTAAAGTCACGTCAAGACTTTGTCTCCTGTGCGAGGTTACGAGAGGGGGGGGGGGGGGGGGGGGGGGGGGGGGGGGGGGGGGGGGGGGGGGTTGGGCGTGCTGGCAAACTGTTTGCCCGCTTTATAAAACATTTGGAATAAAAATATCCAGAGGTTCCTCTCAGGCAGCCCTTCAGATCTGATTGGAATCCTCTGATGTTGAACCTCGGCAGCAGAGAGCACTGCTCATACTTTCCCTAACCAAAAACAACAGCGATGATCAAAGACTCCTCTCCTTCTCAGTGGTCGCGGTTTTAATGGAATATTCTTAATAAAAAAAATATAATCCTCTTAAATGTAGAACACTGAGGGCACTAATAAACCGCCCTAACCTCTACAAAGTGAAGATTTTATTTGCCCAGTAAAACATTTTACGTTAGTAATTGCTTCGTGTCCTTCCTTCCGATCGCGGTGCTGATTTTTACGACAACTGCGATCTATGGCGCGATGCGGGGTCGACGCCGCTGCCGCTGCCCTGCTACCCTATGATACTAGAAGTTCAACATTCAATTCGAGGACATGTTGAGGACGAGAGCGATGCAACCGAAACACGCGACTGTGGGTGATGAGGTGTGAGGGGGAGACGAGAGGAGAGAGAGAGAGAGAGAGAGAGAGAGGGAGGAGAGAGAGAGAGAGAGAGAGAGAGAGGGGGAGAGAGAGAGAGAGAGAGAGCGGCGCGGG
>JAFBJT010088657.1:62328-123855 GCA_016785325.1 Chascanopsetta lugubris
GAGTCCTAACTCTTTGACAGAATTGTAAAGCGGCGGAATGAACAGATGTCTCCCAATGATTAATGTTCCCCCTGCCTTGCCTCAGAGGAGCTGCGTGCCCATGCATCTCTAACCCTACACCCTCCTCCTCCTCCTCCTCCTCCTCCTCCTCCTCCTCCTCCTCTTCCTCCTCCTCCTCCTCCCCAGCACTCTATAAAACTAATTTCTTTAACTCTGAGCTTTCTCTGTCTTCCCTGGTTTCATCTCTCCTCTTCCTCCTCTCATACTTCTCCTCTTAGAAACCACAGTTTCTTTTATTATAGAGAAATTATGAGGAAGTGTTAAATTTCAAACTTGTGAATTTCACATTGATTTTTTTCTTTGTTCCAAATAATGAAGCGGGGCTGAGGAGCTTCTCGTAAAGTCTCATAAAATCTTCTCCTATTGTTGTGAGAGGTTTTTCATGGAAACCCCTTTATGGTGCAGGAGTCAGTCACAGAGAAACAAACAGAGCTTACTCACTATTTTGTCAGCTGAGAACGTTTCATCAGGTAGTGTAAGCCTGACCCCTGTAGGCTGAATTTAGAATGCAATTGTTTATGATTATTATTGTTATTATAATAATTAGTTGTATGATTTGCTTTGAAAAGAAGATTTGTCTCTTGTTTAATATTGCTCTGTCACTTTATAGCACACATTAAATAGACATAGCACAGGAATGATCAATGCCTCATTATGCCCCCACTCCATCCTCCGAACACAGTTATAGAACTACCACAAGATGATTTGACCTAAGAATTAACTGGAAGGCATAAAAACAAACAATAACCACTACACAAAACTTGGATCTATTTTATGTTCTTCCCCATACATCCCTCCCTTCATTTATGTTACTTATTTTTGGATGAGACCACCAAAGAGCCACAGTGCCCCCCACTGTAGTTTTGGAGGAAGGACATAACCCACACACTGTCTCTGGGGAAATTGCCCATTAAATTCCTACACTGCATAGTAATGAATATCAGACCTATGGTAAAGGGCTCACATTAAATATTTACACCCTCACTTAATATTTCATGTGGTAATTTTATATTTAAATTGGATTTAATTTTTAATATAAATACAGAGCTAAGTGAGGGTACAGCATTCTCAAACATCAGTCCGTGCACCTTGCGTATGCCTCGGGGAGTGAATATGACACGGACAGCATACATATGTACATCCTCGCAGGGAGAACAAGGATGAAGCAGGTCGGACAGACTGATTATCTGCTCTGCCAGCACCACTGGGTTTGTCAGCGGGGTTAAAGATTGTGTTTCCGTGGGTTGAGATGGTCCGGAGGGGAGAGAGTGCAGATCAGTCAGTTTACCCGAGGTGAACCCGTGAAGAAGTCCACACACGGTGTTTGAGGATGTGTGTAACGTGATTTACATGTAAAACATAAAATGGACATCACAGAATACCAGTCAACTATAATATGTTAGTTCAAAATGCAGTTTTTACACCGCATTTGACAAAGCACAAAGCTTTGGCTACTAAGAAATAAAAATGAAGTTGATGAGTTAACTTTTGTCCCCCCGGCTCACCTTTAAGTCCAACATATATATATACTATCAGGTCAAGCCATTACTCGCACGGATAGCTGAGTTTAAAATCTGCTGTGATCATCCAAACCAGCTGAAAATAGCATTTTAGTATCAGTGTGTTTCCTGGTATGGCGGCTACATTCCCTTCATTTAATAATCCATCTCTAGATGTCAAACTTCCCATCAGGGATCTATCTGATTTTGCTGCAATAATAATTTTAACAAATTGATTGATTCAATCAACAAGCTTTGCAACTTCAGGCTTTTAAGATAAGATAAGATAAGATAAGACTTTATTGTCATTGACACGTTCAACAGATTAAGACAATGAGACTATATATACATATATATATATATATATCAACCTTCTTCCTCATTCCTGCTGTCATCCCTTACCCCCCCCACCCCACCTAACCCTAACCCATGTCACCTTTGATTCATGTTGGTGCATTTCTCATGCATGTTTTGTTTTTCTAGGTCTCAGCTGATGAGTCAAGCACAAACACAGGTAGCGTGAGGCCATAGCTGTTTACTGCACAGTGAGTGTCCCTCCACCTCGTCACCATAGTGCTTCACCCCAAAGCTCTAAATCACACATTGTTGTGCTGTGCTCCTGGCAAGCAAATATGTTTTTGAAAGCTTAAGGTTTTGTACAAACATTAAAAAGCCAAAACGCACCGTCATGCTTCAGCTAAGCCTGCAAGCATATAGAGTTGCATAAAAAAAATACAAAAACATCACCCAGTAGAAAAAATAACCCACCTCTAATTAAATATTATGGATTTTTGTACCATTCACCGAACCTGATATGCAAGAGCAAAACTCTGTAATACTGTAAATAAAAATGCAGCATTAACACTTGAAAGGAAAATGCAGAAGTTATACTGAGCGCTTTAAAAACAGTTGGCATCACGCTGCGTGTAGGTTACTGTAAACTCTCTATAGTGCACGGTGCTGTCAGATGTGATGTGATGGAGAAGTGACATCGGAAGCTGAATCAGCAGCATTAGAGTCACCCAACAAACACTGACCAACGTCTGCACCTGACACAGCAGCAACACCGCAGACTGCAACAGAACTGTGTACGCCCCAGATCAGGTGGTTCAAAGTGCAGAGAGTGAGATTTCTGCCATTTTTATCACTTCCAAAAGTGTTACAAAACCATGACATACTGACACGTTCATGAATTTATAATCATCTAAATGTTGGGTTTTTTTTTTCATTACCCTAAAATGAGGCCATTAATGTATATTTACATGAGGAGCGGGTCCTCTCTACGGGGGCCGCCATGTTTTTGCATTAGCCCAGAGTGGATGCACTTCACATGTTTTGAGCTGTATGCTCAGAAGGGTGAGGGTGAGCTGATGGATCCCACATGCAACTTCACCTCTAGATGTCACCAAGTCTTACACACAGCACCTTTAAAGGACAAATTAATCAGATATTTAATCAAAGGGACCCGACAATAACAGCACCGCCCTTTATACTGGACTCCTGATGGAGAGAGTGATAAAACAAGACCAGCCGGAACTAAAAAAGGCAGGAGAGAACAGAATGATGCCCAATGACTGCTGCCCTCTGGCCACCAGGTATGGGGGGGGGGGGGGGGGGGGGGGGGGGGGGGTGTAATCAAATGATGTCAAAATAAGATCAAAATGATGCAAAACAGCTCGAGACAGGAACATATCGTCACCATCAACGCTTCAGAGGTGAAATCACGCTGTGCTGTGTTGCTGCGTGGCGTTGCACTATTTAGGCAAAGCTGCACTGAAAGGTGTAGTTCTTTGCGACAGACCCACAAAGAGAGATGACAAACTCTGCCATCCCCCCTCGGCTTCATGGTGCTTTGCTTTACTGGCTCTCAATCAGCCTTGTGTTAAGTCACAGTGGGCTTTTTGAAATGTTTAGTCAAAGAAGCTCCTATGATCCCTCTGTGCACTCCCCGCGCAGCACCGGGCGGCAGAGAGACTGACTCAAGAGCTGCGGGGAGATCGTTGAAAGAACCAGATAGCCGATGGAGTTGGAGACCAAAAGTGGGAAATTAGGGCTGGACGTGGATTCACGAGGTGGGAATGAAAACACACAGTCCCTCGTGGCAACTACAAAATCAATTTACCGGCGCAATCAGCAGCTTTCCCGGGAAAGATGTTTATAGCATCACCTGTGGCACAGACAGCGTGCCGACCATTCTGTCAACGGCTCGCAGTCGTGCTTACTCTCTTTTCCATCGAAGCCACTACAGCCAACCCCACTCTCTCACCCAGGCCAAGCCTTTGCTGGCCATTTGAAACTGGGCTTTTACCTCATCCCATGCGATGGAGTGGGAGCGGGTGTGGAGATTTGACTGCATCTCTGAGCTATTACACACTGCTGCCGTTATTTCAGTGTAACCAGCCACCGGTGCCTGGGACCATAGGCTCAGGACAGCAGACACATGTCATGCGCGTCACACCAACGTCCGTTTTTCAGGAGAGCGTGACCAGTTACTTCACAAACAAGGCCGTTCAGATGTATATTGTGTATATTTCTATGCACGGTTGTGAGCATTCAAACAAACCAGTCTCTCCTCAACTTAGTCTATTTCATCTCGACCTCTACGCCAGTGGTGTCAAACTCGTTCTCACCGAGGGCCACATCAGCATGGTGGTTGCTCTCAAGGGGCCGGTTTTAATTGTGGGACTTCATACTTGATCATCATGTATTCAAGTTACAAATATTGTATTTACATACATGGGAAAATGTAAACACACTGAATATATTGCCACAAATTAAAAGTGGCATGTGTAATTAACTAGAGTTCATGGGCAATGTATGATTTAGACTTTTATTTTAGACAACCATATGCCTTTGAGCTCTCGCCTCATAAACTGATCATGGGGGCCACGAGTTTGACACATGTGCTCTACGCGATTCAGGAGCTACAAGGACAGTGGACAACTTCTGCTGGAGTTTTACAGCTCTTGCCGTCTGTGTTGCCGTATCATTTTAGGGGTGCATCAGGGGACTGTGTAAGAGACAGTGTTATTCACAGGCGAGCAGCATAGTTCCAGTGCACAAGAATGGTCCCCTTTTGTTGCTCCTCTATAGGCCTGTTCATGCATTGGCATTAAAGGTGCAGTGTGTAAAATTCGGGGACATCTAGTGGTGAAGTTGCATTTTGTATCCATCACCTCACCCTCACCCCTCTGGGCATGCAGGAGAAACTATGGTAGATATTTAATAGATGTTGAGTGCGTCCACTGTGGGCTACTGTAACAACACGGCGGCCCCATAGAGAGGAGCCGCTCCTCATGTAAATATATATTAAAGGGCTCATTTAAGGGTAAAAGAATGAAACATTGCAGTGATTATAAATTCATGAAAATGTCAGAATGTACGGTAATTGTTTTGTAATATTTATATAAGTGATAAAAATGACTGAAATCGTACACGTTGCACCTTTTAAAGGGTGATTTTTAAAAGACGCTCCTCATATAAGATAAAATGCATCTCAGTTAAATGTCACGCGTAAATGATGAATACACTTTTGTGAAAGCACAAGATGAATGGTACCAATCCTCTACCAGTTGAAATCACTCCACTCTTCCCTTGGAAATTCAAGCTAATCCCTCTCCCGTGTGCCATTGGCAGGGATCAGAATAATTTACACACTGATAGAGGGGGACTTTCTTCTGACAAAGTTCCAAGTTGTAATTTCTTGGATGATACACATTTGAGACAAGATGGGGATCTTGACATGCCGCACAGATTGGTGAGGATTGAATGGAAAAAAAAAAGTCTGACCCATTTGGTTTAGCTTTATCTGTACGGGCACAGCACAAGGCCGTGAGTGACAGATCTCTCAACACAACAAGAAGAGCTGAGACAGCACACAGGGATATCTGAGGGTATGTCATCGTCGTCAGTGGCCATCGGCTGAGCTGTCATTTCAAACATTCAGCCCAGAGGTGGAACAGACAGCGCAGAGGAGATCTGTCTCCGGAGAGGAAAGTGAGGATATCGCTTTCCCACAATTACCTTTAGCTTTTTTATTTATTTATATTTTTTGCTCTCAGCCGACTTGGAGCCTTTTGCCGCAGAAGAATGAAATTGATGGAGAGGGTTCGACAGACTTTTCCCATCAAAGCAAACGGTGTGGACAGAAATGATCAATTGTTGAAATGAACTTCAACTGGATGAGGTTCAAGCAGATTGTTAGTTCTGCAGTGACACACTTTTACACCCATTTATCTCTCAATCAATTTCTCATTCGTCCTTATTCCAGCTGTCACCTCACAGATCAGTATGTTCTATCCATGATCAGTCGTAATGACAGGGATGAAACCGAAATTTCTCATCAATTGCACTGCGGTCAACATTTAGTCGATTCACTTTCACACATACGTTATTTTTACCACTCACCACTTTCGTGTGGGCTTCACTTCCCCATCGTATTCAGGTGTTAAAGATGCAGTGTGTTAGATTTTGGTCATTCTATCGCTTCTATTAGTGGAGAGAAATGCAACAAAACAATGACATACTGATATTTTCATAATCACCGAAATGTATTATTTTTCCCATTACCCTTAAACGAGACCATGAATGTATATTTACATGAGGAGTGGCTCCTCTCCACGGGGGCTGCCATTTTTTTTCAATAGCCCTGAGTGGAAAAACTAAACATCTTTTTAGTTTTTATGACGGATGAGGGTTATCAGAGGTTCTTCTGTGGGTGAGGTGATAACATGCAACTTTACCAGTACACACTGCATCTTTAAAGTGTGACAGTTTTTTGTGTGTGTCAGTTGTGTTTTGGGCATGACTTGCATTATAAGCATAATCTAAACTTCTGCTTATCTCCACTATATGTGTCAGTTTGACACATCTGCACCATTGAAGGTCACCCTGATTATATGTGATGGAGGTATATCCTCATATGCCCCTTTTTCTGTATGGAAACGTCTTCACATGAATATGAATGAGAGCATGTTAGCATGTGGTTTGAAGGATGAAGGTAGTGGCCTTGTTTTTACGATGGAGACGGTGCATCCCAATGTCAGTAAGGCCGGGGAGGACGAAGCTTTCATTAAGGCAAGAGGCTATCGTGCATTTACATCAGGTGGGTTCACGGCGTAAGTAAGTAGTGTGGTGAGCAGCATTCCCGTCTCAATCACTCAACCACGCATGGAACGACACGTTGATGGTCTTATCAAAGCCTGGAGCACAGTAAGAGGAGACATTGTGGGAGTGGACATTCAGGATCACTGTGGCCTCGTGCTAATTCAAAGGCACTTGTTTGTCGACCTGTTCTAAAAGCACCCAAATGCCACTTTATTCTGCAGGTGAAAGCCAAAGATAGATGGATGCTACCACCTGAAGGGGAACGTAATGATGATAGTCATCATGAGCTTCGCTGAGAGAGTTAGGAGGGAGAGGATTGATTCCAAGAACCCTTAGGTGATGAATGGAGATGAGACCAAATGTACTTAGTCAAACAAGCCTGCAGCAAATGATGAGTCAAGGTAATTATTGGAACGTTGTGATGCCAGGACGGCAAGGGAGGATGCATCAGCATAAACGTTGAATGAAGGAAAGCACTTTGTCAGAAATGCATGATCAATCACTGTCATTAGCACGCACTAAAATGTTCAATGTATTAAAAAAAATCCAAAATAAAAGCGACACACTGAAAATGGGTCCGTGACCCACTTTCGGATCGAAACCCACTAGTTGAGAATGACGGGACTAGAGAATGGAATCTGGAGGGTTACTATGGGAACATGTAAGCTGTGTCTCAATTCAGCAGTTGCATCCTTTGGGTGACATGAGTGTCAGTGGGTTTCTCTGCTTTTGTCCATAGCATCAGATTTAAAGCTGCTGGGAAATGTCTAGTTCCTCATGGTTTTGGACATATGTACCATTTCTGTGGAATTAGGTTGAAGAGTGAAAGTGGTTGATGTCTTATTTCTTGCCTGACGTCTGTCAATGAAGCACACTGATAGGTTGTGCAAGACGGGATCCACCTATCTCTGGGCTGACAGACAGATTTGAAGGTGCCTCAGAAAAAGAACGTCTCGTCCTGTCACTGTGACACAATCTCTCTCCAACGCCTCCTCCGAAGGGATGCAGTCCCTGAATAGAGACAAGCACGAGACATAGAGTGAGGAGGACCGATATGGAGCCAGAGATGACGCTGAATCTGTTCGCGATGCAAAGTCTATGCCATGTATACAACGTCACCTTTATGTGTAAGATAAATGTTTTTATTTATATTTTGCCACGATTTAGTCCTGTATCTTAGGGATTCATCAGTGGTGGGATAAGCTACTTTTTATTTCAAAGAATAACTTATCTAATGTTTCTTTGTCAAAAATAAAAATAAATAAAAATAAGGCAGGAACATTTAATCCCTCACCATTTTTGTAAGTAGCTCCAGTAGCTATGACCGCAAGAAGCATTTATCATTGTTTGCTCCCCCTCTGTGTTGTTTAGATGTTATTCACCTCTGTCCTCTTCTTATTTAAGAGTAAAACATTTAATATTTATATGCATGCTTCTGGGAAACGAAAGGTCAGCACTTTTACATAACCATGATGCTCACATTTATACATTAGTATTCTCTCCTGGAATCCAAAAACTGTAAAGTTATAAAAAGTAATTCAGATCTGTTCAAAGGTTAATCAATTATGGCGTCTTTGGAGCGCTGAACAACAGAGATCGCAACAACAAGCACGATACCAGACTTTAAAAGAAGCTGAAAAGCATAATGTGTGAATGTTTCTATAGTTTGTTTGCAAGATAGCACAAATATAGGTGAACAGATCAGAAGGAATCCAAATCCAAAATTGAAAAACACAAGCAGATATCCAAACAGTCAAATATTTGGGTCCAGGCCCATGATCTATCTCCCTTCTCCTATTTCACCGTGTCACTCATGTATGTTCTTTTATTTTGAAATACTGAAGTGACACACTTATAACAAAATAAACTCTGATCAACTCTAATGTGACTTGATCAGAATATACATATTGAACATGTTATCACTTCTTTAGTTGCTCAATGAGCAAAAGAAGATGATACAGACATGTGTGGGTCTGGCAGCAAAGCATTATATTAACTTTATGATGTATGCAAGGCTCATAAACCAAATGTGTGTGTTTGTGTGTGTGTGTGTGTGTGTGTTTGTGTGTGTGTGTGTGTGTGTGTGTGTGTGTGTAGGTTATGAGGGACAGAGCTGTATATAGACACAGGTGAAAACCAAGTTTATATGGATCCGTCCTGACCTCTGTGAGAGAGCGAGAGAGAGATGCAAGAAGCGAAGAGTTTATTCGATTACTACTAATCTCTGGTGACGGACTCCCAGTGTGTGTACCTTCCAGGTGTGTGCACACAGAGGAGACACACTGATCCTCAACATAGTACTGCCACCAAGTGGAGAACAGCTCGCGTGATTTTAAACCCAATGCTCCTGCTGTGGACTCCACTGCTGTAAATACCTCTTATTCACCGTAACATACTTACACAGAGGTTAGAGATTGATCTTCCCTTGGCCAAATCAATGATTCAATCAATAGCTGATTTAATACAACACTGCAGGAGGAAGAAATACAGCTTTATTGAAAGTATATGGGGCCACAAGGAATTGGGGCGGGGAATATAATACCTTAGATGTATTATTATCAAGTGATGTAGTCCCTGTAAATCAGTTAGACAGTGACAGCGGTGTCTTATTGTGTCAACTATAGCAGAGGACCGACCAGTGCACGTCATTATATTTGGATCACAAGTGTGAGCATCTCGAACAATTAAGGCTCATACATATTCATATAAGCTCTGCAATGCACAGGTGCAATTACACATGTCTAATAGTGTTTCTACATTTCAGTGGGTAAGCTGGTCACTTAAATATATTCATCACAAAATCTTTTAGGACTGTTGACACATATGTTCATATGATTTATCATATCTTGTTTGATAGATGTGTATAAATGTGCATGAAAAGCCCACATGTATGCCTTTAAATGTCTATAATGGAAGAATAAAAATCTATAAATGTAATTAAATTTTGTGGCTATCATAGGTACTACGTGCCTTGGAGGGAAGGGGGTAGTATGGCACAGTTTATTAACCTTTATTTCACCCTTTGACATAGCGCAAGGTTTGGGTTCCTTCAAAATAGGTGTGAGTTCCCCCAGAAGAAATGGATAATGATTTAATGTTATTTTCAAATAGAACATGACACGTGTCAATTTTATTTCAATGTTGCATATTAGTTCAATTGCAAAATAATGTACAATTGTGCATGGTATTATTTCTGTGTAACATGACTTTTTTAAATGAACTTTATTGAAAAAGGTTGTAAAGACAAACAACTGTACATCGAACAGCAGACAGGTGCTCCAATATTATATGCGATGCATACATATATAATGCATATATCAACAAAAAGGTAAACAAATCATAATAAAGGGGTGTAATTAGTATTAACAATATAACAATAATAAATGAATTTGCCATACAGAATGAATAAGTTTGTAATAAAAGTAATGTTGTGTTTTCCATGGGTTAAAGACATTATCACACTTTTACAGTCAATTTAGCTGTTAGTCTTAATTTTACACACCATATATTGTTCAAGTTGATTGGGCGCAGTGGTAGAATAAATGAGTTAGGGATTCTGGTTCCATATTGCAAAAACTGCATTTGTTTTCAATATTTAAAAATGTAGAGAAATTAAAATTTGTTGGATGTATAGTGTGTAAAATTTTGATGTGAACCTCTTTTATTTTATTGGAAATACAATACTTGTAAGGTAATATACAAGCCTTTTTCCAGTCAGTTTCCATACAGGTGTTATCCCAAGATGTTTTCCCTCGTGGATATATTTGAATGATGAATCCTCAACAGATAATAATAGGGCAGGATATACCAGTCTAGAGATACCAGCTGCTTTAGTTAAGAGGATTCTGTGTGACACTAAATCGACTGTCCGACATCTATTTTTACGTTCCCCATCATATCTCTGATTGGGTCATCCTGATATTCTCCTCTTATACAGCCAATGATCATGCTTTGCGTCAAAATATTTGACCAATCAGAGATAACTTAGGGGCGGGACTTCGGGAAAACCCTCTAATGTTTCCGTTTCTAACCAATCAGGTTGTTGTTTTCACCCGGTTGTTGTCGCGGGAACGACGCTACGAAAGTCCAACAAGGAAGTGCCGGTCTCGAGAAAGTGTAAACACTGGATGCTTTAGATAATTCCATCGAGTAAACTATCAGAGCGACGCTGTTGCTCGGTACTTCACGTGAGTTTTTGAGAGATAATTAGAGATGCCTATCAGCGAATGAGAGAACGGTGCATTATTCCGTATGTAATGAAGTGAAGAAGTGAGCTTGGTGCTGAAATTAGCTAACAGTAGTAGCTACAGTGATTAACTACTTAGCTTTAAGATGTTAGTTTCTTTACCGTTAGCTAGTTAGCGTACTGGCTTACACTTACCCCTGTGTGTTTTGAACAACCCGCGCGCCTTGTTTATTCCCACTTCTTTGGGGTTGGCACTATTTCAATTGTCACCGGATTGGGACTGTTATATCTCTTGTTTATACATTATTGATTCCGTCCTCCTCGTGCTTCAAGAGCTCCGCCTCCGCTCAAATATCTCAGCCCAGTAGGGCATCTGTTGTCAGTCACCATATTCCAGATACATTTGACACAAACATGAGGTGTATAAATGTCTTTTTTTCTTTGTTTTCAGAGTCATTGGCTGATGGATGAGACAGAGTCACCATGTCTCACAGACTAAGTAAAACAGAGCTCGATGAACAGTTTGAACAGTTCTTAAAGGAGGTAAAAGAAATCAACATGTACTTGAAATCAACATGTCCATCAAACTGTGATCATGTAAAGATTGCTTGAATTAAACAGGTTGGCTGTGATTGATCTAATCTGCTTAATCCGCTGCAACGTCAACTACGATTAATGTTGAAAATTGACTAGATGATGAAAAACAGATCTTAACCGGGCGGCATCTTTCCATCAGTCTGTTTCAGATGATTCCGTGGACATGGGCAGCAGTGAGAAGCAGCCTCGTGCTAAAAGCAGACAGAAATCAGCCCCAAAACCAGCAGCACCATGGTGGCAAGATGACGATGATGGGGATGAAGGTGGAGTAGGGAAAGGTAACAATGGGGAGAGGGCTCTGTGTGATAGAACATCTATCACATGATAGAACATCTATCACATTGCAGATGCTGGCCTTTGAAGCTGTCATCATTTTGGTCATAAAGGTAGACTGGCATGGAAAAAAATAATTGAGGTCACTGACTCACTGGGGTATCTTGAGAGAGTTGAAGATGAGCAGCATTAAGTAGATCTCCTAATTCCTATTATAGATCCTGGCACATGTTTTACGGTGGCATTTTTAAATGCAGGTTTGACAAATGTGTAAAACTGTGTATCTGAAATCAGCGTATTTTTGCTCAGTTCACCTGAGAGGATTGTGTGGATGTCACTGGTTTAAAGTTGGTCGTTTCTGATTCAGTCATAGATGTTTAATATTTAGGACCAAAATTTGAATTTTGAAGCAGCTGGGATACTAAAGAGGAAATGGGCACAACATGTATTGCTTTATCTTGAATCCAGAATTGTACTGTGTGAAAAAATATATATATATTTGTAGTTTGTTGATCATGCTCTTTGTTTCAAAACTTGTGGTATTAACTAACATAAACTACAGTCAATACATTTCATTTACTCTCCTGTTCAGGACTGTCAGCATCTGGGAAGTCCTTCAGGAAGTCTCTGAGGAAATCTTATTCCATTCAGGAGGAGGATGAAGATCCAGGAGGGGCAGCTGTGAAGACAAACTCTGTTGTTGTTAGCAAGGATGACACAGAGACAGATAGTGAGTACACAGTGCATCAAAATATGAAAAACGGAAACACAAATGTTTGAAAACATGCAACAGCTAAGTTTTTTGGAATGTCTCCTGTTCTGTTCCAAAATGGCAAGTTTAGAGGTTTATCTCTCTGTTTTTGTCCCTTTTTTTACACACTCTGCACTTGACAGTTCCCCTTTATCCTTATGCACCTGTAAGGTTTTCAGCTGTGATCTCTACATATGTGCAGATGGAGACCCACTGCACGTTCCAGACATGAGCGGAAACACAGTGGGTGTGGACACTCTGGAGGAAGAAGAAGAGAAAGCCTGTTTTTTTGCTCAAATAGAAGCTGGAGCTTCATCAACTCTAGATTACTCCAAGCTGAACAGAGAGCTTGACTCAACAAATTCTCTCCTCACTTCTAAACTCAGGTATACTCATACATTTGGAATAATCAAAAGTGGCGTGCATGATATAAGTTTTGATTTTTGCTGTCTTCCAGTTTTCATTACTTTCAATGTATTTTCTCAAAATTGCCTTTCCTCACAAATATGACTGTATTACATAAGCAGGTCTGCAGAAAACAGCTAGAGCCTGATCTTTTGTTCTGCATAAATTATAACTAAATAAATCTGAGTTGGTGGAGATTCAATCTTCTGCTGAATGTTTAGCTCTTACAAACGTATTCATGCTTTGCTAGCAACTGAATGCACAACCCCCCTATGTAGCGTGCCCCTAACTTTAGGAACCAGTGTCATACAGTATGCAGATGAGGTGTTTCTGATAATTGTAGTTACAGGAAAGAATTTGGGTTACAATGTTTCATTATGAATTAAGATCAAATATATTGTCGGTAGCAGCATTGTCTATTTGAATCAACGTGATTAAATATTCATGAATTTATAGTAAAAGAAAATTATACTGCATGATTTTTTTTTACTGTATTTATATGTAATAAAAAAGAACATCCTTGATTGTGATGAATACTCTTGATGATGGATGTGTTACCTCCAGGAAAGCCGAGGAGGCAGTGGAGCAGAATGACGATGGTCAGAGTAAGGCCAGAGTCGCAGAGACCGTCAGAACCTCTTCAGGTCAGAGTTATGAACTCTTCTGCAAAGGTCTTTGTGCTCTATCGCTCTGTGTCTCGGTCCATCTTAATGGGCTCTTTGCTCTCTCTGCCTTAACAGGCTCTCTGCACTACAGTGAAGATTTTGAGGAGGAGGAGGAGGAAGCGAAAGATCCAGTGGAGGAGGTTAGTAACTGAGCTTAAGAGTTTATGCTGTTGTCGTTATCCTGTAAAGAAAACCAAGCACTTTCCTCTGTTTCACGTCATGTCCTGCTTCATTTATGCTTCAACCAGATTTCACCCATGTCCTAAAATCTCTGGACATTTTCTTGATGTGAATGTGAATTTGTCTTAGCCAAATAATCTATCGAAAGCAAATCTGGGTGGCACATTACTACATTGCTATCATTCCTACTTTAGAAATCCTAGATGGGAATTTCTACATTTATTATTGTTTATTAGATACTATGTGCTAAGGAGACAATTCACCTTTGGAAAAATCAACTCATTGGTGCTCTCTGGTGGAAATATTATGTAATAGTGTTGTGTGTAATGTAGATGTCTTAATCTGCCATAGTATGCCATGAACACTAATACATATTTTGATGCAATATGTGAATATTGGCCAACATCATGTTGATGTATAAAATAGTGATAGATATAGAAATGTGTGTTCTTATCTGTAGTAGCTACAGTATAAGTATTATCTCAGCCATGGTACAGTATGTATCTTCTCAGTTCTGTCTTCGCCAATCTGCGAGCAGAGGCCAAGGTCTATCTGAAAATGAATCTTGTTTATCTTGTTTAGTGCTTTGCAGAGCATGATAACAGAGAGATAGAATCGAGGCACAAATTGGTTTGTATGTTACTGGAAAAGATGAAGAGGAAAGAGAATTTAACAAACATGAGACACAGTGTAAGGGCCAAAGAGGGATCCCCTGCCATGAACTCTGCATGATCAAGGTTAGTTTGAGGTCCTAACTGCCTGAACCTAAAGAACCAATTCACAGCTGTACCAAATCAGCAAGATACGAGACAACTTCTGCTGTGGTAAATGTAATTATAAGGTGATTAGTTGTTCCAGTCTTTGTCTTAGCTTATTGTAAAAGAGCTCACATCTTTTATCTTTTTTTCAGAGGCCTGAGATCCCTCCAATTATTGCCAAAGGTGAGAAAGAGAATGATACTGCACTGTTTGATGATGGAAATGAGTAAAAGCATTAATTTAAGTGGAAGACCGTTTGATGGCCATTATACTATCCTCTCCACCAACAATATATATCTGCATAAGTGAAAACGTATCCATTACTAATCGATGAAATTTGATGTTGCCCGTTAAAAGAAACATATGACTGTTCCCTCTAACTCATAGTGTCTCTCAGTTTCCTTGTATGATTCTTTGGAAGACACTGGTGAAGACAGTAGAAGGAAGGACTCTGCAGAATCACTGGACAAAGGTATGCAACAGAAAATGACATGGAAAAGTGTTAATCACTTGAAGTCAATATGATGTTGACTTAAAGGAAATGACTACTTTAGTCCACTGGCAACTAAAGTACAGATGTCTCAGCTTGTATGTGTGATTGTTTTTTCCATCATAGAAACAAAGGGAAACTTTGACGCAGTTCAATAGCCTGAGTGGGTATTTTGTGCAGGTCTCACATATGTGAAGAGCGGAGCTTCAGAGATGGAGGCTCTTCATGAGGCCTACCGACAGATCCATGTTGTGGAGGCTTCAGATGACTATTGTCAAGATCAGCATCATGACTCCGTGAGGGGAGACGGGAGGCTCCACATATCTGCATCCTCATCTCACCCTCCTCAGCATGACGGACAGTCCCTTCAGCCTGTTTCTACTCACGAGTCAGGTCAGTCCACAGACACAGACTCCACTCTTTGTATTTTGTAACAGCATGGGTATGTTTTCATAATTACACGGGTGTTTCAGCAAGCAATTAAAGGAGGAGTGAGTTGACAATGTCCAATTTTAAAATGCAGATTTCTCTTTTGTTTTCTTGAGGAGATTGCACAGGTTCAGTGTTATGTTTAAGGCCATGATGTAGCCTTGGTAATAGTATTGAAGTGGTTCTGTGTCACGATTATGACATGGCTGTGCTGATGCTTGTGGGTTAATTATTTTGCTTTTTTACATTCAGATCTTCCCACTGCAGAAGAGCTGATGAGGCCCATCCGAATAGAGGAGGATCATACAAGAGGGTTCAGTCTACAGCCTGTCAGGTTTCTACCGCAATATCTTCTTTTTACCAAGATTACACAATTTACTATATTAAGGTAGTGATGCTTTCATTGGGTAACTATCAACCTGGCATTTTGTCAGGGTCATGTCTTTAAAAAAATCATAGGATGGCAGCAATCTAAGAACACAAGTTTAGTGAGTGTGACGCCAACAGAGGTGCAAGTGTTGAATCTAGTGTTTCGAAAGAGAAAAATGTCCATACTACAATTGTAAATTTAATTAAAACTGATGATTGACACAAAACATGTAACGTTTTTACCCTATGATGTCTCATCACAGTGCTATCCAACCAGCCCAAGAAAAAACATCCCACTCATTGGAAAGAACTTTCCCAGTCGTGTATCACACAGAATCACAACTTGGATCAAAAGAAGCTGCTACAAAGATGAAGGGAAGTGATGAGCTGATGATTCACCGCGATAGGTCACCGGACAATCCCAACTATGACCTGACATGGAGCATCAGAGAGAAAGTGGAGACTCTGATAGAGGATCACAACAAGGTGACCTCTTACATCTCCTCTCAGGAGAGCAGAGTGAAGAAGCAACCGGTGAGATAGAACTCCCATTTCAGCAGTGCTAGGATTTGTGGTTGTTTTGAAAATCTGTCGCTACATTAGAGCCGTATGTGTCCAATGTTTGACTTTTTAACAAGTGACAGCATCAGATCATACAAACTAACATGAATATTTTCACCCAGGCCTCCCGGAACTCCATGATTTCACGTACCTCCACGTCTTCATTGAGGAAACCCACTGTGGCTCCTGTGAGAGGCAGGAAAGTAGAGGAGAGAAAAGCAGCGACCCCAAGGTCGTCAGGGGTCAGCAGACCTGCTGCTGCTGCTGCTGGTGGCAAAACCCGTTCACCACAGCGTCCATCCAGAACTTTTACAAAGAGCCCAGCAAGAGATGACGACACAGGTTATTAGTGACACTCACACTCAGAATATCCAGATATCAAAGTGCCCTGATGATTTAAGATAAGGCTATGTGTCCATGTTCCATCCATATATGTAAGTCTTTTAAAATACCAGCTCAGAATGTGTTTTCCTATCCATTTTATGCTCTCAGTTAACCCCAAACAATTTCATGTTATTTCTCTTTCCATTTGTTTCTTTGTAATGAAGCAGCACTCTGTGGAAGTGTGGAATCTGTCATATTGGAATGTATGCTTGTCTGATTCGCAGAGGCAGGTGTCAAAGTGAGCAGTGAGCTGGTGGCATCTGTTCAATCCCTGGTGTCTGTCCTCCAACAGCAGATCAACACAGGCAGTCAACAGGAGAGCAGACTGACGCACCATCTAACAAACCACAATGTAAGACAAGAATAGACATTTAGCTGACCAGCTTACCTTCAAGGTTCATGTTGAAAGTTGTTTAGTTTGACTTACACATCTTCACAACTTGCTTTGCCTCCACGTAGAATGTCTTACCTGTGTCCCGCTGGTCTTAAAGCAGTTTGCAACACTTATCCCGTTCCTCCTGTCTAGATCTTTGCTTGGGTCGTAGGTCACTTTGGATAAAAGCGTCTGCCAAGTGAATTGTAGATTGTCAGGTTCAAGGCACCACGGATCTTTCACTGATACTTAATGTTGATGTTTGGATTGCAGAGGGATGAGAGCAGCCCTCTGGTAGAGGAGTTGAGGATGGAGCTGGCTCAGAAAGAGAGGGAGCTGCAAAAGATGAAGGAAGGAGCAGAGGAGCTCAACTCGCTCCGCCAACAGAACTACGTCCTGCAGAGCAAGGTGGGAAAACAATGAAATAGACCACTCTGAATTCCAAAACCATATGCCCATGTTTGATTTATGTCACAATTTCAGTTCATTACACCATGACATTTGGAGCAGGCGTAGTTAACTGTTGACCTTTACCTTTACCTTCATGAGTAGCTTTAGCAAGTCCTCAATATCCAACTGTAAATAAGTAAATTCAATTGTGTATTGGTATTGCAACTGTATCAGTCAATGGCAGGACAAACATGTGGGAGACAGCTGTTTCTGAACCTATTCAGATCCCTCTATTTTTTTGCACACTGTGTTGTTTTTGTTTTATATATAATATGTAACTTTTAATAGTTTTTTTTACATACAGCAATGTTTTTGTTCCTCAGCTACGAGGTACCGAGGAAGCTATCCAAAAGAAGAGACGGGCGGAGGCCTCAGATTCTGCAACAGAGGAAATGCTCCAGAAAATGGATAAAGAGCTGCAAGAACAGGAGACGCTCATTAAAGGTTACCAGCAGGTTTGTCCCTCAGATTACATCAACATTAACGCTTTGCAGATTCCTTCATTCATTTCATTAAGTTGATCTTTTCCTCGTGATAAAATATGAATTATTTCTAAGTATGTTTGCAGGTGGTAGAAGTGACGTAAAATACGGCTTAACAAATAGTAACCCCACCTGAACACATGCATAGCTGTTGGGCACGGCATACAAAACTAAGGAATTTCTTAATGCATAGTTGTTCATTTTCTTATTCTCCTGTCTGTCCTTGTCTGTCTATTTGTTTGTGCTTGTAATCCATTGAGTACATTGACTGTCGATTAACATTTTGCAGGAGAATGAGAAACTCTACCTACAGTTGAAGGCTCAACAGGCTAAGATCAAAGCCAGTGAAGAGGCCATGTTTCATGAAAACCACATTCTACAGAATGAACTGACTTTCACAAGGTGACACCTAAAGTTTCACTTTTTTTTTAAAATTCCAGATCATATTTTCTGTCCGTTGTATTTATATTGTCTGTGGCATTTTTCCATTTTTACCAGGGAGCAGCTAAATAGAACCTCCAGGCCTGTGGGAAATGTCTGTCTGATGAATCACACTCAACGCATCACAGACCTGTTAGCTCAGATAAACACTTTCCAGGTACAAGACTATCGGCAAGAAAATCTGCTCCTCTCTCCTCACTTATGTTGTAATATGTGTGTGCATGTGTGTGCCTAGAGAAATGAAGCAAAAATGTCTGAAGATATTCACAGTCTGAAGCAAGAGAAGCAAGCTCTGGATGTTGACCTACAGCTAATGAAGAAAGAGAGAGACTTCGCTCAAGCTCAGGTGATATCCACCTCAGGTGAGACTTCCTACTAAACGGTGGGAGTGGTGGACATGGAAAAGTACCAATTTTTCTAATTTGTCATGTCATGTAGAATATTTGCATGTTCATAATTAAAGTCTTTTAAGTCAAGCCAGGTTTCGCAAGGCAGTTTTTCTGAATATGTGAAAGTAATATTCGAGTCAAATATCTTTTTTTTGTCTTGTCTTGTCTTGTCACACAGGTGATAAGACATTTGAGATGCGTGCGATGGAGGAGAAGCACAGAGAGGAAGTGTCAGGCCTGCAGAAGAAGCTACATTGGTTTGCTGAGAACCAGGAGCTGCTGGACAGAGATGCCGCCAGACTGAGGGCCGCTACAACACAGATCAGTCAACTCACTGAGCAGGTCACATTATGAAATATATTATCTGTATGTCATGTCTACATTGCCTGGATGTTGAGATGGTTGTCCACCAGAGGGCCAGTGAGTCTCTCCTTGACTTCATCAGTCAGCATGTGACTCTGGGAGTATAATCCTAAAAAGGCTCTCTACAAATACAGTTTATTAGCATTATCTGTATACTAATTTACATGAATTCTCCCTCAATATAATCCATACAGTTTCACAGTCTTTCACTGTAGTATTTGCCTTCAGTATTACTGTCTTCCTTCTCAGTACTGTTTCACATTGTTTAGATGTGAATCATATTGTACTAAGTTGTGAGTTTACTTCAAGTGGCCATATAACCATAATTTTGAAATGATTCTGTCTCATCTTCAAACATAATTTTTGTAATCAAATCCTGCTTGCAAATGAGAATCTTCATCAATAATTTGTGTGTTTAATGTGTTAGTTTATCGACTGAACATTCCTCATGGTGAAATAAACGGTTGTCGGTTCATTCCAGGTGGAGAAACTGAAAGTAGAAGTGAGTAAGAGAACTCTCGAGCAGCAGAGGAAGGCAAAAGAGAAAACTGTTGGTGTGAAGAAAATGCAGGATCTACAGCGACAGGTTTCTCCAGCAGGCATTCTATATTAGCACAGTGATTAATTTCTGTCTCCCCATTACTCACGGTGTTCTCTGTGTTCATTAGGTGAAGGAGCTGGAGCAGATTCTTAAAAACAGGAACCCAAACTCCCTGCCTGCTCTCATATATGCAGCCTCCAGTGCTAGTGCTCAGGAGGACGAAGGCACTGGAAATACATCTTCACCCAACAGGATTGTCACTTTGCTGGAGGCCAGGATTCGCCGTCTGGAGACAGAGCTGGAGAATCGTGATGAGGAGGCTAAACGGAGCCAGAGAGCCATGGAACAACGGTTCCATAGCGTCAAGGTACAACTGATTTACACACAACGTCGTGTAGTAATTGTATTAACTGTTCTGTGATGTCACATTATGCAGGTGATTACGTAGATGCAGACTAACATATCTATAAACCTGCCTTGCACTGATATTTCAAAAATGTAATCCTAGATGTGATCATTAAATTCAGATTTTTTTTGAAGAAATTAAATTATGATCGCTGAACAGCTCACATAATGTTTGTTTTTATCTGAGTGATACAAACCATAATATATGTTATCCTTCTCTTTAGATTAATGAAGACAGCAGAAAATTTGGAATGAGTCTGTTTTGTCTTTTCAGCTTCGGTATGAGCAGCAGATCTCACACCTGGAGCAGCAGCTGGAACAGAAACAGCAGAGTGAAGACCCAACCCCAGCAACTTTGAACCAGCCGGGAATTGATCAGGTTCAATCCCTGGAGAAAGAGCTACAGCAGGAGAAGGAACGACAACAAGAGAAAGACAAATCTCTGCAGGAACAGATTGAGAGTCTTCAGCAGCAGCTCAAACGCCGGGTCGGTACAAGAGCTGCCAAACTCACTCAAATCCAAATAACTGCTTTATTGGGAAATTTGGTATTATGTATTACCTTTGGCAGTTTTTCCACTCTGTTGTGTCATTTTTGTGAAACCAAATCTAAACTTCAAGATTCTATACAATACAGTGTCTTTTAACCAGGTGTGTTTCACATTAATGCCAATAACAGCCAGAGCTAATTAAAGCCTGTGTTAGTTGCAAAGTCATTTGACAGTGAATTCCAACTAAACATGTTCTTGTTGCATAAAAAAAACACTACATGTTAGTGGGGTTTTGGTACAGGGTTATTCTTGTAATATCGTAATGCATATTTGTAGTCAAACATCCGTGATTAGAAGTGTTAACTTAAGCTCTTACAAACTGATCCTGGCCCTCTCTCCACCACAGGCCCAGCCGAGCCCGAGCCGGCACCAGCGCCAAGCCGAGGCAGCATTTGGCGTTCGGTTGGAGCGGCTGAATAACGAGCTCTCCACCAAAACGCGCACCATTCTGGAGCTGAACCGCACTGTGGAGCGACTGCAGAAGGAGAGGAGGAACATGTTGTCTCTGCCAACTCCACGAGCGGAAACCCGCTCCCCAGCAACCAGACGACAGCAGGGCCAGGCCAAGACGCTCAGCTCTGTTTCTGCGAGAAGCTCGTGTGGAGAAGAGGAAACATTTCCAGCTGCTTATGATGACAAGACCTACCAGCCATCAGTCTTTGCAGGTGCGCAACAGGGCTCCTGTGAATCATTCTTAAAATTCAAAAACGCTGTAAACCTTGGGATTTCACTAAAGGCCTTAATTGGCAGTGAACTGTTTGAAATGATTGCTTTAAAAATTAGAATTTTGCTGTTGTGTTTTTTGGCAGGGAGTCACATCTCAGAGGTTGAAAGGGAGAACCAGGCTCTGACTGAGCGTCTGAAGATGCTGGAGCTGCAGGCGGAGCAGGAGAAGGTGGCGTCAAAGGCCAATGTCACACAAGCTAAGGAGCAGTCGCGCAGGTACGTGTACTGTATCTGTATGAGTCCATGAACATGGGTCTCTTGCAGAGTCAACAACAGGATGTAATTTGATCCTCTAGGATCCAGCAACACTGTGCAGAAGAACTTTCCACGATGAAGACAAGATACCACCATATGTTGGACCAGCTGCGTGCCACACATGCCCTCGAACACTCGTCCTCAAAAGTTGCTGAACAGGCCAATCAACTCAGTGCACAGGAGGTACAGAACCACTAACGCACCAATCTCATGACAGAAGGATGCGCTGATACTGTTACTGATGACTTGAAACTGACATCTACCTGCAGATAAAAATTAAACATCTACAAGAGGAACTTAAGAAGCTGCAAGGAACTAAGGAAGCACTGACAGTGTCCAGGACCAGAGAGAACGCACTACAGGGTCAGGTGAGCTCATGCTCCACATATCACTCTCAAAACATACTTAACGATACAGTCTGTTGTAAGTTCGTCAAAGACAATGACTTATAGACTCTTTGGATGCATAGTTGGAAGTGGATACCGTGTTGAATTTAGAGCTCCGGTCCTTTGTTTAAAACTGTTGACTATGCTTTAAGCACAGAGAGGAGTCATATTTCCACATTTAGATTTATCACGAACTCACCATCTTTCCAGCTGACCAAGCTGCTGCAGGAGTTAAGGGAAGCTAAAGACGCTCAGAGCTTGGAGGTGAAACACCTGTGCAGCGTAGAGAGGAAGATTATCAACATGGAGCTCAGACACCAACAGAGAGAGACGGAGCTGCAGCAGGTAAACATGATGGTTTTCTCAAGTGTCCTCCCAAGTTTTCTCTTTAACCCTATGTCAGTTGGATTGAAACATTTAACATGGAGCATCCCATAACATTTGTCATTTATTTCTTCCACTCAAATGAGAAAGATGAAAAGATGTGGAAATGAAGAAATGTGTTTCTTTGGCTTGTATGCCTCAACATTGTTGGCAATGGCCGGCAACCCCACCAAACCATTTTTGCTTTATGGAAATTTTGCATGAAGAATTTCACAAATATGACATTTTAAGGGATTGATCTGCCTACAACTGGATGTGAAAATACCTCAACCTTCTTCAAACTACATTCACACTCCCGGAGGAAACACTAAACAAAAGAAAAAACAGATACTAGATGACATTAACGTCTCTGCCCTCTGGCTGCAGGTCATCACTGGCTCGTGGCCGCAGCAGGCGGAGGTGGAGCACTGGAGGAATCTGGCCCAGGAAAAGAAAAAAGAGCTGGAGGCTTTCCGTGTAGAGCTGGACTCTATTCTGGACCTCTTGAAACATCTCCAAAGACAGGGGGTGGTGTTCCCTCCCCCCTGACCCCCCCATGATGACTCATGAGAGCTGACTGACATGAATAGTTAAGTTACCTTGAGCTGATGCCAAAGATTAACTGCAAAAGCAAATATAAACATCACAGCAGGAGACTCACTACAGGTATGGTTTTGTTCAATGTGAACATTTTTCTCTAGAAGATGATTTAATATCCAAATAAGGCAATAACATTCAAAGATGTGGCTTTGGAAATAACTGAACACATGGAATGTTTTGATACTCACATATTCTGTTTTGTCATAGTTTTTACCACTTTCTATTTGTACCGTTATCGTGTACGTGAAAAATAAATATTATTTTTAAATTATTGCCAAACTACATTGCATTTGCAACTTATTTCTGACTCAGCATTTTCACATTTCAAAATCAGCATCAATTGTTCAGACATTGTAATGTTTTGATGTGAACACTAGGTGGTGGTGTTTGTGGGGTCCACAGGTTTTACGCCAGTAAAGTTGTTTGGTGGGACAGTAAATTTAATATTTAATGTCTCCTCATTATGTAAATACAGCACTTAAAAAAGATTCAATTTTGGCGGAATTACTATGTGTATATTAAAACATAAATCATAAATATTCATCAATCGCTCCACCCACTTGCGACCTGGGATCAACACATTACCCAGACTAATAGTCTTCTCGTGGTCTTACTAAAGCACTCACTTTGCAAAATCAAACAATGCCTTAAGTAGGATGAATTATTGATATTGCAGAATATTCCATGTATAACTGCACCCTTTAAATAACTTATTAACTAATATTAGCACCAGTTTCTAAATGACAACTGAACTGAATGCACGACATGAGTGAATTAAAATACTTACCAAAAATGATCACATCAATCGATAATTTACTTAAATTTGATTTTGGAAATTGCGAGGAGGAAACATCATGTGGAACGCTTGTCTGAAGCCCCTGCTTTAGTCTGACATATTTCAAGGTAGGACCTAATCCACTTCCGCCTGTCATTCAGCCTGGTAAAAGCACCTCGCTCCCAGCTCTTTTCCATCAGTAAGTGTACATAACTTTAAACGTCCCTTGTTGGAGCTAATGCGATGTCTGTTTTCCGTGTGTATGAACCGAATTGTACGTATGTTCTGAACCCTTAAAACACGGGGACGTGACGCGACGTGAAACTGTATTAGCTTTAGCGGCGTGTCCAGGTCCACACCGGGAGGAGGGGAATTACAGTTTAGCTAGCAAGTGTACATTTCATTCTTTTGCTCCATGACATTAGGCAGTATCGCGTATAATTGTCCATCCACGATGTTACAATGTAATGTCTGTGAGCGTATTAATATTTACATGTACCGGAAGTAGTTTACCATTTCCAGTTAACCGTTAAGTAATTGTGTGCAACATTTTCAGCAGACGTGGACTTTTAAAGTCAGGGATGACCAACACTCGATTTAAGTGTAACTGAATCTAGTCTTTTAACGTTTGGTAAGTAAGTAATATTTAACTGTTTTAAAAACTCTGTTTTTAATATTCAGATGGAAGTGACTGTAATTCAATGACCATGCGTACATATGATGAGTGTGTAATCACCTGACCATGCCGTACTTTTTATGTTGTAGAAGTTGTATTGTAGAGAAAATGTACCTGACAAACTCTGATATTTGTCTGTTAAAAAAATTCTAACAGACATATTCTCCCTCTCTTCCCCCACAGGGAGCTGAACTGTGTGACCAGACAACATGACGCTGTTCCACTTTGGAAACTGCTTTGCTCTTGCATATTTCCCATATTTCATAACATATAAGTGCAGTGGCCTGTAAGTGTCTGTATGAATCTATGGATTTGTAATGTGTGTGGGGAATGATAAAGGTTTAGAAGCAAAATTATATTTACTGAAAAATTTCTTTGTTGGCTAATTTAATCGTCAACTCATCTATTTATTGTGTGTAGGAACAGATGCGAAGAGACAAATGTTAATAACTGCTGGTAATCTTCTTAGTGATGTCAGTCTGCAGGGGTCCATCTAATCCTCTCATGGGGTGCAGGGTGTTACTGTTACTGTTAACACTGTGTGTGACTACTCTTATTCTGCAGCGTAATGCTGTCCGTTTAAAATGTGTCCAAACTCTGCACCCTGCTTATCTTACACCAGATTTGTTTCTTTTTGCTTTACCCTGCACATTGTGGACACTCGTTTTACAGTGATAAACTCTGTGTGTGTGTTCAACCTTTAGTTCAGAATACAATGCTTTCTGGAGATGTGTCCAGGCGGGTGCAACATATCTGTTTGTGCAGCTCTGTAAGGTAAGGGAGCCCTTTGATGATTTGACAAATGAAGAAAATATGTCATTTTAGATGAGACAATTTAGTCTTAAAGAATAATGAGCTCCTCTGTGTTCAAGCATTGTTTTTCCTTTTGACTTCAGATGCTGTTCTTAGCTACGTTCTTCCCCACATGGGAAGGAGGAGCTGGAGTTTATGACTTTGTAGGGGTGAGTGTTGAGCTGAACATTTATGTTGGGGGGGACATACAAGTGTCCATAGTTGGCTGAAATATCTGTGAACCTGTCCTACAGGAATTTATGAAGGCAACAGTGGACCTGGCAGATCTGCTGGGCCTCCATCTTGTCATGTCTCGGAATGCTGGGAAAGGAGAGTATAAGATCATGGTGGCTGCCATGGGCTGGGCAACAGCAGAGCTCGTCATGTCCAGGTAAGCATCAACGTAGACCACGCAAAAGAAACCTCAGTTTGATTTCATATAATTATTATACATACCCAAATGAGGGACGCATTATATTGGGTTTTTATATTTGGATATTTGCACATAGTGTCCCACCAAACTGAAAAAGCATCGTGTCTCCAGGAGAGGAATGTGCAGATTGTCTTGCCTTCTCTAATAGTGATTGTACTATGACAGAAGCAAGCAGCAAGTATAGAAATGTATACAATCATGTTTTAAACAAACTAAGCAAACTACTGCCACTAGAGCATACCAGAGTTTCTGCACCAGAGTGTTTGTAGGTCCCTGTGGAGAAAAACACTGTTATTCCTGACATGGCTCTAGTAGCTTGCTTATACGTGCTTGCAAGTGTCCATGTGTTTAGAATCTAAACTTTGAATTTGAGTCATGTTTGCTCTGTTCAGGTGTCTTCCTCTGTGGGTGGGAGCCAGAGGGATTGAGTTTGACTGGAAATACATTCAGATGAGCTTTGACTCTAATATCAGTTTGGTAAGTAGCTCTCTGTCTCTCCCTGTGCTCTTTCTTTGGCTTTCTTTCATTATCAAGCAAACTCCCAGCATTATATTTATAGCGGTGCATTTCTTCTTATTTAGCAGCCTCAGGGGGTGTGGTGTGCAGTGTCGTGGCATTTTCAAGTTTGCTTTGCGTGACAATGTTTGTTTAATGATGTCTTTGCTGCCTCTGTCATTTTAAATGTGTAAATGTTGGATGAGTGTCCTGAACACTGCGCCTCTGTTTCTGTGTGTAATTGGCATTTTTTTTGGCTGGATCCCAAAGGCACACCTGAGCTGCAGCGTGGACAGGTACAATATGGTGAAGTAAAGCAGCTCACGCACGTCCACAGCCAAGAAACTATGTTCCAACTGGAGCCGAACCAAACATTGACCACAGGCCTCTTTTATCATTGTTGCTGGGTAAAAGCCTCCTGGAGCCTCCGACTATTGTTTTCTCAAACCTGTGTTTGAAACAAAGTCGATGCACTACAGACGTACAATGTACTGTACTGAATTTGTGAAATACCCTGAAGCCTCAGTTCAACCTCTGAAGTCCCATGCTCTGAGCGGAGAATATGAACCGTTACCATCAAACTTCAGATGTACAGTTTCACCTTTTAATAGGATCAGACTAAAGAACTCTTCAACACACCAATCAATTCTGAAACTAAACGTTGAGCTAAATCCCAGATCCCAGAAATGTACGTTATAGGACCTATCTCTGTTGTTGATGTTGCTGGCGTTCCTGCCGTGTTGCTTGTTTTTTTTTTTACTTTGTCTATCGTTCATCTTGTCCCCGTTGTAAAGTAGTAAACAGAACTGCTGTGACCAAGAGAACATTCCAGACATTGTCTAACAATACACTATCATCATCATCATCTTCAGTCCACAGAGCACATCACATTGTCTGCATGTTGCGATAAAGAGTGATCTCCGGGTTTCCCCTACCATTCTATTGGGGATGCTCTTATTTCTTTTATTAAATGAACTAAAAAACGTACACTATATGTCTTATTCACACGTCAACATGTCATTTCTGTCTCTACATGGTCGCGATTCTATTTCTCCTCCACTCTCTGTTACACAGCGGAGCCTCGATCCCCACACACACAGACATATATGTGTAATATATATATATATATATATATATAGTATAATATTTTCAATTATATAACCATCCACTATTCTGCCTTCATATACAGGTCCATTATATTGCCATGGCAGCAGTGGTGTGGATGTTTACACGATATGACCTTCCCAAGAGCTTCAGGCTGCCCGTCACCGTGCTGTTGGCTCTCTGTGTCTACAAGTCCTTCTTAATGGAGTAAGTTCAACTCTCCTACTCAGGTTCATTATGATCCATAACAAGACATGTTTGGGTTGTATTCGGTTATGACTTGACTCTGGCTGTTGAAGGAATTCATTATTTCACTGCTCATTTCAGTCTTAGCCAAGCAATCAAAAACTCTTTTGCCCTAATGGTGGCATAGAGACACCAACTGGACAAACACTCTTATTGCATTTAGAACATAACATTCATAGCGCCAATTGCCACTGACCCTTTTAAGACAGAGGATTACTTCCAAAAAACAGTCAGGAAATTGTCCTTTGCATTCGAGTTGTTGCACGGCAGATTTCTTTTTACCGCCGAATGGAACCGGGTTTGAAATTGTCCCCTGATCGCCGGTCTGCGGTCTTTAAAGTGTAGAAAAAAAGTGGCGGTTTATTGTCCGGAATTTACGGTACTTGTAAGAACTTCCCTGTTAAATGTCTTCCCCAAGTCAGTCATTCCAGAGATTGACTACCTGCCAATTTGGTGGCTCCGCCCAACTGTCTTGACGAGAGGATGGCACTAGTTAACAGTGGCAATATTGCAACCACACACACGGGTATCACAGTCAGCCAGGGTAATGCAGTACGGTCAAGCAAATTACATGTTTCTAGTTTTTCAGGTTAAGAAGCAGATTTTGCAATAAAGGCTCTGGGATATACAATGTCTCATCTTGCCTCAGACTTCTCCTAAACTGCGTTTTTTACCTAGAGGAAGTAACTCAAAACCTTCCCAATGAAATGAAATGGTGAGAAATTATGTGATAGATGGTTCATCAAACATCTGAGCACTTTCCAATGAAACCCAACTACAACATTTCTGACCGAGCAGTGATGATTTTGTCCTCTGTAAATTGGTAGCTGACGTTATCTCCCTCTTGGTTCTTCAGGTTGTTTGTCCACATCTTTCTCTTGGGCAGTTGGACAGTGCTGCTGGTCAAAGCCGTGCTGACCGGTGCCATTGCTCTCTGCTCGATGTTTCTTTTTGTCACTCTGGTCCACAGCAACTAAGTCCACTGCAGTCAAGCCACATCGGTCTGACGGGTCCTGAAGAAGGATATTGTTATGAATCTCAACCTACAAAATCACAGACTGCTGAGTCAAGCTAACGTGATAAACAAGGCTGATGTACAAGCCAACTACTCAACTGACCGGTTTATCCAGTCAGGTTCAATAGATGGTAAGTGTGCAACATGATCTTGAGTGTGCAGCTTTGGGTCATTTCTGTCCAGCAGCGGTGAGATTTCTATAACATGAGTGGCTGTGTTGGTTTGTGAATGGAGAACTTTGTTAATTGTTTTTTTATGACACAAATGAAATCAGATGTTATGAGACTTTATTTCTTTTCTATATGTTGACCTATGAGCCAGCTGAAAGGCATAGATTAGAATCTCTGAGTGGACTTATTACGGATTGATGACTGTCATTGCTCCTCAATGATTAATTAAGATAATGTGTATCTGTTTATTTATTTAGAAGTGGCTAAAACAGATTTCAGGCAAGATTGTGTGAATTAATGAGTAATTTGAAACAAAAAGTAAAAACGAATCCACCTCTCTTGTGGAATTGTACATTTCTTTGATTTTGACATAAACTCTTCTCTCTTACCTCGGTGACAGTGTCCTGATTTGTTTATCTCTAAGATAAAAGGTACTGGTTCTGAGTGTAGGATTTAGTTACATCTTGTGGTGTCTCCTTTCCCCTCGAAGAGAACCTCTTAGTCCTTTTATGTTTGATAAACACATGGTGATGCAACATTTCATAGAGAGGGTGTGCTCCTGATGTAAAGATGCCACTCATGGAAAATGAGGACAGTAATGTGTACATTGAGGTGATTTTTCAGAAATGGATTTTTCTTTGAAATCTTAGCAGTAGTAATGCTATTATTACTTTAACCATTGTGTGGTGTTCAAATCTTTGCTTCTCAACCACTGTTGGTGGGTCTGGTAGACAAGCTGCATGTTTGGGTCTTAACACATCAGTTGGACATTTTTGTCCAAATGAGCAGATAAATACTACAGAATACCCAATCCCCCAGCCACTTTCCATTTGTTTTATGGAAGATGGCTCATCTTTAGTGGGGGGTTCATAGAAAATGACTGTGTAATCAAACTGGCAAAAAATATTAAGCGTTTTTTGGAAGCAGACATTTTTCTCTTTAATAACTGATGGATATTATAGTTAGTGGTAAATTAAAATGATGCCTGAATAAAATGCCTCAATATAATCAAATAATTCAATGTTAAAAGGTTGTAAAAGATGGGGAGGCAGTGTGCCCACTTGTTGCACACACATACACTAAGAGCAGAACCTGGAACAGAAGGAGAATTCCCACTTTAAATAGCCCTGAGTCCAGTGGACCCGGATATCCTGCATTCGATGAAAATGGGTAGTGAACAGTGTGTGTTCATTTTAATTCATTTCTGATATTTGTTCTTCATAGAACATGAGCCAAGGCCAGTTAATCTGAATTTGGGAAAAAATATGCATTGTAACTTTTTTCTTTTGATAAAAGTTGATAACGGATCCCACAGATCCGAACACCATACAAGGGTTAAAATAAGTATTAATATGTTTCCTTAGGTACAATGTGAATCAAGGATACAAAAGGGTTTGTGTAATCTAGACATAGAGGTCACATGCTGCGACTAAATTCCCCATTCTTCCATTCCGAGCATGTAGAACCAATGATTGCCTATTGTTTATTGTTAGACCTCAAAATATGTTTGGTGTTTTCTAGCCTAATAACAATTAATGTATTCAGGTGTTTATAAAATTCCAATATCACTATTCTATACTCCAAGTGAAACACTGAACTGAGATATGTGTAGTGTCAGTTATATTGAACTCATTGGCCACTGTAGTAGGTGCATCAGCTCAACTGGTTGTTAACACAAAAATCTAATCTGAAAATCATGTGGCAGCTACTCGGTGCATTCCAGTTGGTAGACGTTGTCAAGACAATCTGCTGAACATGTGCTTTAAAACACGGGATGATTGTTGGTGCCAGACAGGCTTGAATGATTATTACAGAAACTGATGATCTTTTCAGATTTTTAACGATCGTTCACAACCATTTTCAGGGTTGATGGAGAAAAGTAGGAGAGAGAAAAAATATCCAGCTCTGTAGCTGCAGATTCCTTGTTGATGCCCGTGGTTAGGGGTGCATAGACAGATTGGTTCGAGCGGAGGCAGGGAGAGAAGGAATAACATCCCCTGCAGAGGGGGGGGGGGGGGGGGGGGGGGAGGTTTGGTTTGAAAGGGGGGGGGGGGGGGGGGGGGGGTTTAAGTTTGGTCTAAAACGTAGATGTTGGATTATTCCAGTGATGTTAAAGGTGCAGTGTGGAAGATTTGGTGACATGTAGAGGTGAAGTTGCATGTTGTATCCATCACCTCACCCTCACCCTTCTGAACATGCAGGAGAACCTAAACTCAAAAGATGTTTAGTCTGTCCACTCTTGGCTACTGTAAAAACATGGCAGCCCCCATACAGAGGATCCCCTTCTCGTGTAAATGTACATTTACATGAAACAACAAATGTATTAATCAATTTAAACACATCTCTTCAAATGTCTGTATGTAATTGTTTTGTTATATATTTTTTTTTAGAAGTGACAAAAATTACTTAAATCTTACACATTGCACCTTTAAACCATGTGTGGTAAATTAGATGTCAAAGTCTGGAGATTTTGGACACATGATACAAGATGGTTCCATGTCTCACAGTCAGACACAGTGTTTACTGAGCTTAATGACACTGGCTCCGTCATGTTTTGTCAACTGATGAATGTTTGATTATTACTGATCAGATAAGGATAAACAGGTCAGCAACAAAACCAACAACTCGTGATGTGCCAGGTGTTAACATTTCATCAGTTCCATTGTACTGGTGAAAAACAACCTGAGTGAAGGTGCACAAAAGAAAAGTTCATTGACATATTTCCAGTTAATCTGACTCTCTGTACCAGGGGTGTCAATCTTGGTTTACTTCAAGGGCCACATACAGCCCAATTTGATCTTAAGTGAACCGGACCAGTAAAATCATAGCATCATAAAAAAAATGAAACTGGTAAATAAATGAAAATGTGTCTTCATACATAACCATTGTAAAGTACACAGTTTTGGGGGGGTTTTGGTTTTTTTTACACTTGTGGGTTGGATTGAACCCTCTGGGTTGATCCTCCTGACAGCCCGGGCTGTCAGGAGGATCAGGTGTCAGGGGTTGTCTTATAACAGGAGATAGACTGACTCAGAAACACACACACTCACACACGCACACAGAGGGAGCGAGAGAGAGAAGACAGAGGTACAGGCTCCGGCAGAGAGAGTGTTACCAGTGCTCATCAGAATTCCAGGCACAACGGCAGCAACACCCAGCATGTCCTTCCTCGCCGGTTACATTTGGTACCATGACCTCCCCCTGCCCCCTGAGGCACACAGCCTGGAGAGCCTGGAATATGCCCAACACTTCACTGTGCAAGACACTGATGTGTTTGCAGTGACATATCCCAAATCAGGTACAGTCAACATTGTTATCATTGTTATTCTGTTTGGTTGTAGTATCTACATATATGTATACATATAATAGTAGTGGTGGTAGTAGTAGTAGTAATGTAAGTGGTAGCAGTGGTATTATTATTATCATTATCATCAGTAGTAGTTGTAGAAGAAACATTAGTAATATAGTAGTAATTATTGATGTTATTTTTATTATCAATAGTGGTAGAAGTAGAAGTTTAGGTTGTAGAAGTGTGGTATTGTTATCACTGTTGTTGTTATTGTTAGGTATTGTGTAGAGTGAATCTGATTTCCCTCCATGTTTGTTCTTGTTTATAAACAGCATCTGTTATTCTTTTTATTTCATTTGACCATTTTTCCGGCATCAACATACAGACGTGTGGCGACCTCATCAGTGATCATGTTGACACTGACCATTAACGACATGCAGCCACTCGGTCGGTGCCTTTCATCTCTCATCACCTGGCGGGGCACCAGGTGCGTTACGGGGCGAAAAGGAGGGTTTTGAAGAACACCCCGGTTCGACCCTTGTCAGACCTGTGCGCAGAGATGGACCGAAACTACCGTCCATTGACTATTATGCAGAGTACATGGCACCTGTGTGTGTGTGTGGAGGTGTGTGTGTGTGTGTGTGACCGAGACAGACTTTAAAGCGCCTCCCTCTCGCCGTAGAGCTCGCGCGGTGCGAGCGGGAGTCGGTAGAGTTTAATATTCGGAGCCTCGTACGTTGTTGATGTCCGGTGAAGTCGCGATGTACCTGGAGTATCATGGACTCCTTCTCCCCACGGAGACTCACAGCGAACAGAGCCTGGCGTTTTCGCAGGCGTTCGACTTTAAAGACGATGACGTTTTGGCTGTTACGTACCCGAAGTCAGGTGGGTGTTTCTCAGAAGTACACAGACACGGGAGACGTTTCTCTCGTTACACGGTTCGTTTAAACGACTGTCTCGGACGAATACAACTTTGAACTAAACGACACCGAGCACTAGTGGCGTAGTGTGTGTGTGTGTGTGTGTGTGTGGTTCTATTTTCTTTATTCCTGGTTATCACTTATTCACATAGTTGACCAATTAACAAACACTTGTGTTGGTCAGTACACAGAACCATGTTCTAAATCGAGCAATTTAAAATACTGGAGGCCCCTGTTTTTTTTTGGAGTCATGATTGATTGATTGACTGAGGAGTAAGGGCAGGGGACGTCACACTTTGTAAAGGACATATTGTGATTTGTAAAAACGTGTCTATACCTGCACTCAAAGGCTCGCAGCTGCAGGGCCCCAGATTTCCACTGTATCTTTTTTAATGTCAGTGTTTGCACGGGTGGTAATGTGATATGTAACTTCCTCCAGGTAGTGTGCCATTGGCTATTAGACTATCAACTAAAGTCATTCACAACAAGTAAATCACAGCTGACAAATAATCCATTATCAGGAATCCTTGTTCACCTGCTCTGTATCACAGATATCTATTTGGCCAATTACAGCAAATAATGTAGACATCAGAAAGTGTTTGATGCAGAAAAAAACAAAGACGGACCAAGTATCCGGTTCCGTCTGTGAAATTGGGACGAAAAAGGTCAGAGGAGAATGCAGATGGGTTTCTCCTGATAGAAAAGTGACAGTAACTTTAAAAATCATTACAGTTGAGACATGCTGAAGAGCACCTTGTTATTGAGTTCACAAGGTGATCTATCGTGTAGATCACAGTAAGAAAACAGATAAACAAGCGTCTTCATTTTAACCCTCTTTCCTCGCCATTAAGTTGCCTTGCTCGCTGATTCACTCAGCTTCTTCTTTGTGCATGTAGGTACAGTGTGGATGCAGGAGATCCTGCCACTGTTGCTGAATGGTGGGGACCTGACACCAGTCCACACTATCCCAAACTTTGACCGGGTGCCCTGGCTAGAGGAGAAAAGATTAGCCAGTGTCGTGGATCAGCTGAAGCCTCCTCGAGCGCTGGTCTCACACTTCCCCTACCACCTCATGCCCCCGTCCTTCCACACCTCCAAGGCCAAGGTGAAGTGTGGAGGCTAAGAGAGAGAGAGAGAGTACTCGTACCAGGCCTAATGGATGTGACGCCCATTTTGTCATCTGCATTTTGTGACGCGTGTCTCTGCTGCAGGTGATTTATGTCATGAGGAACCCAAAGGACATCCTGGTGTCTTCATACTACTTCCACAAGATGGCTGTTTTCCTGGAGGATCCCGGAACCTTTGATGAGTTCATGGAGAAGTTCCTGGAGGGCCGAGGTCAGAGGTCACACGATGATGTAATCTTTGGTTTGGATGACTGTCTCGTGGCATGTTGTTGTATAATATGTGCGCTGTCTGCAGTGCTGTTTGGGAAATGGACAGACCATATGAAGAGCTGGAGACACACGGAGCTGGGAGACAGAATAATGTACATCTCATTTGAGGAAATGGTTCAGGTAAGTCTCACAAACGTTAAAGCTGCAGTGTGTGCGACTTTGGTCACTTTTGTCACTTTATGAGAAGAATCGCATGAGAACGCTTGAACATACGTACATGCATCTGTATGTTCTCCCCCCGTAGGACCTGCCCGCCGCTCTCAGGCGTATGTCAACTTTCCTGGGCAAGAACCTGAATGAGGAAGAGCTTCAGAAGATCGCAGAGCACTGCTCCTTTAAAAGCATGAAGGCCAACAACATGTCCAACTTCAGCCTGGTCCCGAAGCAGTACATGGACTCTGACATATCGCATTTCTTCAGGAAAGGTGAGGCTCCATGTCTCCATGGTAACCAGCTGAAAGTCAAGGCAGCCTTGTTTGAATGTGCTCTGCTGTCCTGCATTGTTTTTCACTCATGATCTGAACCTGATCATTCTCAATGAATTTGAATCTCTACATTGACCAACGTTCCCATGATGCATTTAGCTATGGGTTATATTTCAACTGTCTGACTAACTTTGACTGTACATTTGAAATTTGACTTGTGTGTTTGAGGACTGTCGGTTTCTGCTGAACGGTAGAGGTATACCTGTTGTGTTTATGCGTTGGTCCCAATGTTTTTGATTTCATCGCAGGTGTATGTGGCGACTGGAAAAGCCATTTCAGTCCGGAGCAGCTGGCCCGCTTCACATCAGTCCTGTGCAAAGAAATGGAGGGTGAAACGTACCCGTTGCCATGGAGTCTAGAGTGATCAGCAGTGAGAGGCATGTAGAGTACATATGGTGTAGAAGAGGAATTAAGCGCTTACTGGGTCAGAATATCTTTTTAATTTGAGGAAGAAAATTCAAACATATTACCTATGTTTCATTCTTGATGCCTTAATTTCCTTCCACTTAACATAATTAAATTAACACTACGATTATTGTTGACTTTCCTGTGCGTTTGCAAAAAATGATGATGCAGTGCCACGCTTATATTTCATTATGAGTGAGTTACTGAGTCTAAGCATTTTAATTCATGTCAGTCTGCCATTTGTCCTCTTATAATCCTCCAGAAATTATTATTATTATTGCTATGTTTATAATCGCTATTATTATTATTGTCATCATTGTTAATATCATTTTCAGAATCATTATTATCCTGGTCAAATATTAATAAAATTAATTAAAATAAACCCTAAAGTCACGCAGTTATCATGCTGAACAGTTTTGAAACACTTGAGTGTTCTAATAAAAATTTCTGAACACGTCTAATATTCAAATCTCTTGTCACGAGAAAATCAAGACAAATCTAAAAAATGATTTTGAAGAAATGTACTTAAATAAGATAAGTAAGATAAATAAGAACAAATTCACACATATAGTCATTTTGATTATTACGTATAATTTCAATCCGTTTTTGATTCAAATTTAATCTGTAGTATGCCCTCACCATGTCATTGCTCGTTTCCTCAATAAATTTAAACTAACAGACAAGATACGACTTCATGTTGATCATTTTCTGAAAGTGCGTTCTGTCGCTCAGCAATCACACTCTACTCAGGACAAGGATTTGCAGACGGTTAGAGCGGTTAACAAAAGACTGGTTGTGGACAACAGTGAGTGCATTGTAGTGCTAGAATGCCGTGCATTGCACATTGTAGCTAACCTTGGCGGCACCATGATGCAGCTATGCAGCATGTGAGGAGCAGACAGGTCATAGCACAGCGAGTCTCATAAGGACATAGTCGTCTGACTATGACCCTGAATAAGTAGGAGGTTGTTTCATATTCATTGGTAGAGCACCATTCATACGCAAAGGCAGTTTATAGTACTTTACTATGTGACCATCTTCCCATCACACAGTCTCACTGCTCTCAGCATGTCATTAAATCACAGGTATCTGAACTCAGCAGACAAGCTCCAACAGGTTAAGTATGAAGAGTTGGATTCAAAACAAAGAAAAGACGGGTTGAGGCACAGGTATTTCTCTGGCGTGCAACTTTTACTGCGTTCAGGATGAGGGAACACAACCAGTAGATGCATATTCAGACAAGGATCCAGTAAACCCTATGGTCGCCTTCAGTTGTCAGTAAAACTCATATATTGTTATTTGGCCCAACACAGGGATTCACACATTCAGGTGATGATACATTTATAAAAACAACTCCAGCTTTATTGTTTCATATTAAGAGTCTGCCAATGAAAATTGTGACAGTTTCACATTGGACCTTTGAAATAGTGTGTGTGTGTGTGTGTGTGTGTGTGTGTGTCTGTGTGTGTGGGACCCTACTGCAACATTTTGAGTCAAATCAGCGTTGAATGGAAAAAGACAAGTACACAAGGTCACAGGTTCATGTTTGACAGGTTCCCAGATTGATAGACAGGTAGACAGACGGATAGATGGATGTATAGATAAATAAATACTCCAATCATAGCTCACAGTCCAAAGTCAATGAATGCACAAACAATATCGTACAGTAAGATACGAACAATAACATTAGCTAAAATCTTAAAGATTAAAAAAAAAGTGAGCTGAGTGCATTAGAATGAATATTATCAATAGTAGTTAAAGTCATGGTAACTCCATGTATATAGTCATGTGATAATGCACTAGTCCAGAGCCCTTGGGACAAAGGAACTCCTATGTCACTCGGCCCGCCAGCACAGTAAGCTTAGCCACTGCTCTGCGCCAGGTCAGCTCCTCTGTTTCACATAGACAATAGTTTGACTGTTCTCATCTTTGTGGTCTCAACCCTTAAAGGCAAAGTTTGCAGGATGTAGGGACATCTAGTGGTGAAGTTGCACAGTTCCCTTCACCTCATCCTTCCCTTCCAAACATGTCAGAGAACATATTGTTCTTGCCTTCAGTTATTAGCACCAGATTTAAAAGGTGTTTAGATTGTCCACTCTGGTAGTCAACAGTACTGCCTCCATAGACAAAGCTTGCTCTTAATGTAAACTTAAAGGTGCAGTGTGTAAGATTTGATGACATCTTTAGGTGAAGTTGCATACTGTATCAACAATTAGTGAGGAAGCGTAATGTGAATGATTCGGCCATTAGATGGCAGTCAAACATCATCACTGCACATTCTGCACACTTCAACTTTCAGCCATGCACTCAAACGCCCATTGATAAGATACAGCCCATCAGCTATTCATACAAATGTCTGATGAGCCAATAATATGGCAGCAACTCAGTGCAGTTGGTCAAAATGAAGTGCTGAAGCTCCAACTATGGCATCAGAGTAGGGAACAAAGGTGAGTTCAATGACATTGTGAACATGGCAATGACTTCTCTGTTTCAGTTTACAACAATAATAATGTGGATGATGTGAATTGTGAATGTAGTTTTATCCTTCCTCATTCTGTTGCTTCCTCTTGTTGATGTTTAGCTTGTGATTTTAAACACAGGGAGTAGGCACAGGTGGGTCTAATGAGGTGACAAACAGGTGACTGGGATTACAGGCAAATGCGTAAATTGGGGAATATATGAATTTTCATCCATTTTTAAAAGCTTCTTTTTCATATAAATGTGATGATTTAAAAGGTCCAAATTGAAGCACCTTTGATCTGTCAGACTGCATGTATTCAAACGCACTTATCATGACTCATATTTTCACAGTTGAGACAAGTTGTCTTCTTCTCGATAAATGTAACAAGGAGGAGCAGTCACAAATATATTTGAATATACATTTCAATGGTCATTCTCAGCTAAATCCATTTAACTTCTGCAAGCTCTTTAGTCACGATCCTGATTTTAATTTAGAATATCAAACTGATCCATGCTTTAGATCTTAATATCCAATTGGTATCAGTTCAAATGGTAGAAATATTGTATGCATTTGTTTGCTTATCCCTCCCCATGATTCCCCTGAGCTCGAACACTACACCAATTACACGGTGGACTTTTGTGGCTTTGGGGACCGTTTGTGTGTGTGTGTGTGTGTGTGTGTGTGTGTGTGTGTGTGTGTGTGTTGGCAGACGAGGTGGTGCCTGCTGCTGGACACCCACTTCGCTGCTGCCTTGTGCCCACTGGTCCTGCCCTGGGCAGCCCACAGGATGCTGGCCTGCTTTGATACCCTCTTTATCAACAGACTGTACACACACAAACTCAGATAGCCAATAAGTCCTCAGAAGATCATGTAATCTCTTCAGAGCGAGTCACATTCAGTCAGCCAAGTCATCTCAAATGCCCAGAGCAATATACCCATATTTATCTGATGAAGCTTGATCTGTCAGATTGTTTGGAATCTGTTTTTAACTTCCAGGAGAGGAGGTAGGGACATGTCTTCTTGCACCTTCACCAAATGACTGTCCTCATCAGCTAGATTACATTTCCAAAAACTGATATTTCACCTCCGTCAGTATTAAATATTTCACTAAACATAATTTGACAGAACACCACATGCATTTCATCAGTTTTTCCTGAATCCTACGGACCATCCATCCATCCATCCATCCATCCATCCATCAGCTGATATGCCAGCCAACTGATAATACAAACTATCAACAAAAGTATGTATCCCTCTAACAACAAACAAATAAGCAAACAAACAAGAAAACCTGCTAAACAACCAGCCGATTTACTAACCAACCAAGGGAAGAAGATGACAAATTGAACTCTTCTCAATGACCACTTTGTCCTGGATAGGAAACAACATTAATTCTTTCATGTCTTGCTCTTGGTGAAGAGCAGAAATAAAAAATATGTGAATTGCATTTATATGTAGCCAGCAAACCTGATTAAACCCAGCACTATGACTTGACACATACAAAGACAACTAAGTTGTGCCTCCAGTCTGTCTTGTGTCTGGTCAACCTTTCATCCAGAGCAGGCTCTGGATCAAATATCCTCTCCCCTAAATGCCTTGAATCAAAGGCACTGAGATGCCTATTATCAATGGTATAGAAATGTAGGTTTGCATTGATGGCATACATCCAAGAGGGGCTATAGGACTAATACATAGGATACACTAATACGATACTCAACGAAAACTCCCTGATACTAAACCTCAAAGACTAAGCAGAAATAGAGAGTAGAGAACCTTCTAGAAAAGTGAGCAAACCTGATTACTTTGCTGGATCTGATGCAATTACTGCTCTTTGATCGCTTTCTGTGTGTAGAAGTGCAGGAATCAGTTGGAGATGCCATTTAACAATCGTGTCTACTACCCCTATACGAGTGGCATCCAAGGAACCCACTTATCCGAGCGGCCCCCCTCCCTCCTAAACTCCTCAGTCAGTCAGTACTGTGGAGATAGGCTCTCTGCATGCAGTCTGGGGATGATGTCTTCCAGCAGCTTTGCCTTCAAGTTCCGTCCTCGCAAAGCGATTGTGGATTGGCAGCAGATACATTTGGTGGATATAAACTTGGTGATGAACCAGCTGGACGTGCAAGTCCTTCAGGAGTTCATCAACATGGTGACGTTCTGCAGCCTTGAAGGGGAGCGATGCCAGCGTTGCCGGACCCCTGTGGACCCGGCCCTGCTTAAGTTACTGCAGTTGGCGCAGCTCACCGTTGAGTGGTTGCTCCACTGCCAAGAAGTCCTAAACGTGAACATGAATGCCATAGAGGAGAGGCTTGTTGTGGCCAGCAGGGAGCACATGCAGCTGCTGGACCAGCAGAGCAATCAAGCGAAAAAGGTTCAAGTGCTGGAGGCCGAGCTCAAGCAGAGGAGGAGGCAAATATACAGCTTGCAGTCCCAGCTGTTCAGCAGCGCCCAGAAGTGCCATCTCTGCAATAAAGCCTTCCTCACTCCCAAATTTCTCCAGAGACACGTGCAGCGTCGACATCCTGAGGAAGGCAGGGGTCAGCTGCTGATGGACAATGAAACAAAACCCCAGACTGAAAGTCTCAAGTTGGAGATCAACAACTTGAGGAAAAAGAATAGTCAACTGCAGCAGAACCTGCAGATTCAAACGCCTCAGGAGAAAAGGACGTCTTCCACACACAAAGTCCTTACGGGAGAACTTGATGGCTTCGAGAAGGAGCAAATTGATTGCATGGAAAGAAAAATGCAAGAAGCAGGAGAAGTCATGTACAGAGAGATGGAATCGCTGTGTGACCAAAGGTCTACACCTATCAACCGGAATCTGGAGCAGCACATGAAGCTGCAGGCTCAGATGTGTGACTCGAGGCTTCGAAAACTCAAGGCACAACACGAGTCCAAAACTAATCAGCTGCAGCAAGAGATGAACAGATTTAGCATGTCCAGGCAGCTGGAACAAAACCGGCAACTGCAATGGGAGATGAGATGCATGCAGCGGGAGATCAAGCAGACCATCAGGGCCCAGTGGATGCAGAAAACAAATGTATCTTTGCATCCACCCACCAGAGTCATGGAAGAACCAATGGCGGTCAGTGCACCAGCACCAGAGCCCAAGGCTCAGAGAGTTGTACTCAAGCCGAGCCGTGTCTCTGAGAGAACTCCTGAGCCTGGTCCAGGCAAGACACCGTGGCTGAACGGGATGACCAGTACTCTGAAGAGCAACCCCAGCATCAGGAAAGAAATTCAGTCGGAGTGGGAACAGGATGTGATGAGGAAGCTTGAGATCCTGGGGGTCAAGCGTGACCGTAATGGTCTGAGGTACAAGGAGCTCTCTTCCGTCCTGGCCAAGGTGTACTCAAATCAGGACACTATTGCCAAGGTAAGGCCTGACTACAGACAATGTCGCAAGGAGATTGCCTGCACTGTGGATGAGAAGGTTAGAGGTCTGTCCGGACAAGCTTCTCCAGACAGTCCTGGAGTCAGCAAGGACAAGATGCACCAGCCGACACCAGGCGTGGCCGCCAGCAATTCCAAAACCATGAAGCCCGTCAGCAAGATTGCACTGAGGACCTTCTCGTCCAAGACTCCTCCATTCAGTTCAGAATATGAAAAAGACAACTTAGACACGAAGATGGAGCCATCCCCGACACGACGCAGAGGCAGTTCATCTCGCCTCAAGACAAAGCAGGTCAAACCAGTCCAAATCAAAGCTGGAAAAGCCGGTCCAGTCCAGAACTGGCGGGCTGTCGCCAAACAGCTGGTCCCCTCCAGCGCCATGCAGCCACAAGGCTTGGTTGGTGTGGAGAGAGCAGTGATGCAGACGGAGAGCAATGATGATGATTGCGATGATCGGTCTGACGTCATCGAGCTGCATGAGGTAGACCTCAAGCAGCTGTTGGATAATAGAGATCAGGGATCTGATTTACTAAGGGCGGCATGGGATTCATACTAAAAGTGTGTGGAAATGGGGTGTGCAAATACATCACAGTCATAAGACTGTGTATGCACACCTGAAAGCAATGTTTCTTTAATAAATCTTGGTCCACCTGGACATGCGCGTACGTGGATCTGCCTCACATCCCACCTTCTACATGCCCTCATTCATCTGTAATCTTACCTATGCAAATCAGCCAATGAACAAGTCATCCTGCTGAAGGAAGGGTGTCAAAACTAAGTAACTCAACAATACGTGGATTGATCATCTTGAACTTCAGATATAAAGTTTGGACACAGCTACACTTAGTAGCACCATAGTATACGGACAAAGGCGGCAGTAGCTCAGTCAGGAGGGGCTTGGGAATGGAGGGTCGCCAGTTCAAGTCCCACACCGACCAAGTGTAGAGTGTGGACTGGTAGCTGGAGAGGTGCCAGCTCCCCCTCCTGAGCGCTGACGAGAGCCTTTGAGCAAGGCACCGGACCCCCAGCTGTTCAGGCTGCCTGGATATGGCAGCGCCCTCACTCTGACATCTCTCCATTAGTGTTACTGTATATAGGTCCTGTTTGATGTGTGTGTGTTTCAGACAGCACGTGCAGCATGAGATAAATAAGAACAGAGCGGGGGATGTCATTTCCTCTCCATGGGACTTATAAAAGCTGTCTTTATAAAACGTACGAGCATGCTGTACATGGCATATGTGCGACGCACATGCACAATCACCTGCAAAGGCATTAAATCAAAGGATGTTTTCTGATTCTCTCACCTTTTATCTACCTGATGTAAACTGCATTTCAACTTGAATAAAACCACCTAAAACCTCCTAAATTGTCTGTTCAGAATCAATAGTTGCCGACTTGTATCTCGTCACTCTTCTTCCTCGCAGTGTGAGTCTGTGGTGTCAATCTTCTCATTTCATTCTCATCAGGAGGGTGACGGATGTTTTATCCATTGTGTCAGCGTTTCATTGGGATCCATGGTTGGGTGTTCTTGTTGATCGACAGCTGACACAGGCTCATATATTGCTCGCTGTAGATATCTGCAGATAGACCAGTGATAATATACGATGCTGCATCCTAACATCCCCTCTTCCTCTTTGCTGGCACAGGAAAGTCGTCAGGAGCGCTGAGGCACTACGACCTTTCTATATCCTTATCTCACACACAAGACTAGGCCTTATAATACAATGCATACAATCGTATTGCATAAGACTGTAGTTGCATCTCTTCATAGTATTTTTCCTATATTACTGTCGTAAGATGTTTCTGTTCAGTTGCAGACATGCAGTTTTTTATGGAGAATTATAGAGCTCATCCTTAATTATGTATTTGTGACGATGCGTTCATTTTGAACCATTTAAATCCATGTAGTTATCCCATGCTTTTAATTCATGTTATCTTATGGTCTGGAAAGTGTCATGCCGTCAATGTTAATACTAATAATAATGATAATAATATCTCTATACCAATAACACCACCACCGATACTAATCATAATTTTGATAATAATATTACTTATCATTATCATCATTATTATCATTACCTACAACAACAATGATAATGATAATAGTAATAATAATAACAACGATAGTAATGATAATACATTTTTTTTTGCTCAAGATCAGTTAAGAATGGATTTTACTTTATAATTCTTAGGTGGTTAAATGTTATTACTATTATTATTATTATTATTATTTCTATTTTCATTAATATTCTTTAATTTTAGATTTTGTTGTTGCATGATATTGCATGATAAATCTTTACTCACTATTTTACTACACTTACAGTATATTTGAGAAGTCTCTATCCTCTCTCTATCTCTATATAGGTCTTCGGATAAAACACACCCTTGTTTTTTTTTTCTGGACAACAACAGATGATTCCGTGTTTGACCTAAATCAAGCAGCTCAAAGCTGTTTAGCCAACTTTGATTACGGACCTTTCCTTTTCTGCTTTGCTTGTTAGACAATAGACATAGACAACACATTATGTTTGGGTCTATCCTATCTCTACCATCCATCCCTCTGCCGCCTCATACCCCTCAGCCTTCTTCCGTTTTTTTTATGAATGCAGCACCACAACATAAAGAAACACATCAGCCATGTTTCCCCAGCACGGTCAATGTTACCTACCTCGTCTACAGGTAGGTAACCTATCAAAACATATGAAAAACTTGCATCTCTGGAACACACAAACACACATTTTCAGTCACGCCCCACCCAGGGTGTCTGCACAGTTCCGGGGCCATGGGGCAATTAGCAGTAATGGCAGGAAGCTAGTTAGTGTTATCTGCAGCGGCGGCAGCCTCCACTGGCACTGATGAACCCTGGGCCGGTCACGTAGAGAGACAGACAGGCGGACACACAGGCTGTGGGAAAGACGCCACGGCCACATGGCCTGCGAGGACGGTCAGACCAGATAATTCACCTACTGGACACTGCATCGGCATGAATAGTGCTGTTATGTAACAAAAATATATTTTTCATATATGTGAAACCAATTTATCAATATTTCATATTTTCATATTTTTTTAATCAATTGCTCATTTTTATCTTATAATAGAATGTTACAGTAATTCAATTCATTCACCAAAAAAATTAAGAAACATTAAAACATGTCTAGATTGGAAATGTGTGTTATTTTCATATGTATTGAAATATATATTTAGAAATATATTCTCCATTTATTCAACTATAAATTATCGCCGCTTTTTATGTATTGTCAATTCTATAAGGATATAGATTATAAGATTAATTCCTGTCCAAATGTTTAACATAAATCAAGTTTAGGATGTATGGTGTGCATTCCTTATATGGTTGAAGGAGAAAAGATATTGACTCAATTTGTATTGTGTTTTCAAATATATGTTGCCTCATCTAATATTTTACATTATAATGTTTAATATATGTCAGTGTATTGTTGTTCTGTATGGGTGAGACTCAAAAATTCCTGGAACTACCATGTGTATTCCCTGAATCTGGTGAGAGTACACAAAAATGAACTTATCTTCAATGACCTATTCTTATTTCTTGGTCATCGGGCCCAGGTAGTTTCTGAGTAAATCCGAACCACAGGTCCAGATGCTTCCTCAGTGTCCGTATTTTAGGCAACAACCCAACTTAAATAATGACCTAGCATCCCAGATATGGGCCTTAGCTTGGTCTGCGCTGCGGTTCCTGGCTGCGACAGACGTCTACCTATTGTTTCGGCTGCACGTCTCTCTTCCTGTATGCATGTTACGACTCATGCCTGGGAGCGGGTGGCTGGCTGGGTGGGTGTGACCGGGAGGGGGGGGGGGGGGGGGGGGGGGGACCGGGGGGGCGGGGTAGGGATGCCGCTGTTAGTAAAGTGCAGGGAGAGTGCAAGAGGATGTGGCCAGAGAAGAAAATAATAGACTACACAGCTGAGATCTCTACATTAGGCTCAGACGCATTGGTCATGAGAGTGCGGGTCACACTGTCACACTGGCAGGCACATGGAGCTGGTAGCATTGACTCTTGATTGATTTTACACAGCGACATCTGTCAGGAGTTTGGCTGTCCGGCAAACTGTGGGGGATGTGCAGGGAGCGATGAATGAATGTGGTTTAAGCCAAAAATGAAGTTTGCACCAGGCTTTGGGAAATGATGTGATATTGGGTTTTATCTAGTAGACCTAGGTATGTTTTGTTTTTTGTTTTTTAACCTTGGTACTTCCCGGTGTTGGTATTCATACACGGCTATTGAGCAGGGTAAAACAACAAGGGCCTTTAATTCTTTATAGACTGCACTTTAAAGTCACCTGATTTGAGAGTGCAGAAGTGGCTCCAGATGGACTTTCTCTGGCTTATTTACACAAAATGGCACAAATAATCTTGCCTTGTAGCACGTGCTTCACAGTCATCTCCATAGACGGAAGACACAGGAAGAATATCGGAATCAGAATCAGATTTATTGGCCAAGAACATGTTCACACATTCGTGTTGACAGATTCCACACCCCCTGTTTTTTTTTTTCTCTTTATCACACAGGACACTTGACAATAAATAGAACAACAACCGCACCACAACAACAAAATGGTGCAAACAGTGCAATGGTGCTGCTCACACTGAGTAAAAAAAAAATCCAATTAAGTTAGACGTTTTTGATTCAGCCATGTTTTGACTAAGACTAAGGCCGTATGTATTTCTTGGTGTACGTGTGTGTGTGTGTATTTCAAGGGATTTAAGTGCTATTAGGTTTTCCCCTTTTGCCTCATCAGGTCCCCGAGGCATCAATTTAACAAAAGAAAAGGTCTCAGTCAACACCAGACTCTGAGATAAGCACAAATAAATTGCGGCTGTGGCGCATGGCGAGGTTACGTGCCGGTTTGCCCAACACCATGCCATTTTTCACCAACCACCACTTAGAGAGAAATCTTGTACGTAAACATCCAAATGCATCGTATCCGTTTGTTTGTCGGCCTGGAGCACTCTCTAACTTTACTGCATTGTGGCATCATCTGTCGTGAGCGCTGTTGATTTTAAATTTGAATGAAAGCCGGGTGAATGAGAAGTGTTTGGGGAAAACATCCTTTACGGAAACTCTCGTAAAATGTGGGCCGCTGCCTCCCGCAGTGTTTGGACATGGGTTCAGTCCCTCATGAGATGGCATGCAAAAAAAGCCCCGGCTCAAATAAACATGGCTCCATTCTGGTAAAGCACTGTTTGTGTTTCTAAGTCAGGACCTGGTCAACAACTTCCTTTTCTGTTCAAACTGTCAACAAAAACCGAGTGAGATTCCCCATTGTGATTGTCTTTATGTTGCTTCTGTTTTGTGTTAGTAAATCAGCTGATTGTCAGAGGGGGAGTTTACATTGATCTCTGTCCAGTACAGTGTTTGGGTCTAAATTTATCTGTTGGTTCAGACCAGGCAGAACTCAATCTATAAAGGTGAGATGTCAACATCATATTGTGTTGTGTGCCTGCAAAATACATTTAGCCCCTGAGCAAGTGAAGATGCTTCTGTTTGGGACTGCAGGCGTCGCGGCAAACCCTGCGTCTTCCTACCATTGTTGTTCCTGATTGTATTTTGTATTTCAGTGACGGGCAGCGACTCTGACTGGGACTATTTGTGGTCCGACTAATGACACACTGATGATGGACTGGCTGGGTTTATGGTTTGCTTCGTCGCTTAGTCTCTGGTTAAAGACGCGTTAAAGGTGCAACATTTGGTGACATCTAGAGGTGAAGCAGCATGTCGTATCCATCACCTCGCCCTTCTGAGCCTGCAGGAGAACCTAAGGTAGACTTCAGTCGTCATTCAAACTCATGAGGTGTTTAGTGTGTCCACTCATGGCGGCCCCCGTAGAGAGGACCCGCTCCACATGTAAAGATGAATTCATGTAATGGAGGTAATGGATAGAAAACAACAAAACATTTTGGCGATTATAAATCAAAACAAATGTCAGTATGTGATTGGTTTGTAATACTTTTCTAAGGGACAAAAATGACCGAAATCGTACACACTGCACCTTTAAACTGTGATTAAAATGTCAATGAGTGAGCATAAATGAGGTGTCGCTATAAACAATTCAATGTGTTCCCTACTTTTCCTTGAACTCCTGTTAGTGGTGTAAAAGTACTTCATTTAACGTTGAGTCTATCCCTGTATTTTGCCCAGAACCTTTTCTCTGAGTGTTTCCACTGTTTCGCTGATCAAAGAGGCGAATGTATTGTCTCATGAATCAGTTCATGTAAAAGGGAACAAAAGGCAATGCTCGGGCTTTATTCTACTTTGAGTCTTTCTGGTAAAAACGAAACAAAACAAACAAACAAACAAAAATTTGACTTCAACTTGTCAGGTCAAAATGTTCTTGATGTCCAAATAACTAATAGAGAATTCTGCTCTGTTTACTTTGGCCATGTTGTCAACGAGTGAACTCATGGCTTCTCTTCCATTCCATTATTTATCCTTGATTGAACGAGACCTAACCCCCTTTTACCCTCATTTCATCGATTTTCCCGGGACACTGAAATCCTCGCAGTAGACAGATGCCGTGCAGACGCGCAGATATCGGAGGATGGTGACCGTCACCTGTGTGTCTCCTCTTCTCATCCACTATGACTTTCCTGTGTGGAACAGAAGGCCCGGGAGGAGCAGGAAGTCGTCGGGTCCACTCCTATTATTAACTTACTGGGCCGGGCTCAGCGGTGGATCTTTACAGAATAGTTTGCGACACAAACACATGCACATGATATGCTATACGACACAGCGGTGCGTTGTCTGTTTATTGGTTGTTTATTTGACAACAATGGCTGGCGTGCACGGAGGTTTTCATGACCTCCCAGCGCCTTCCTTGCTGTCTTTTCTGTGTATAAATAACTGGATAAATATAGCTGTCGCAGCCGCCTCAGTGTCACTTTCAAATTGACAACAGTGGCAGGGAGGAGAATGGAGGCATTTCTTTTGTTTGGAGTCAGGGCTGCTGCTATTTTAGAAGCAGTGTGATGAGGATGATGAGGTTACAAACAGGAGCAAAAGCCTGTGCAGCAGCTTGCGGGTTCCTGTGGTGATTAATCAGACCTTAATGCTGCTGACAAAGTGTTTTTGAAACAACATTGAATATATCAGGGATAAATGAATGGTGCACTTTGTGCAAAGCTGTCAAACTAGAATACTCAGTGATTCCTCCACCCAACCACATTTAAATCAAATCAGATCAATTACAAGGGTGAAAACCTTTTGTTTAAACAAAGAAGAAAGACAATTAGGTAGTTAATTATGTAAAAAGTACCTAGTTGATCAAAATGTGTATGTTTGGAGTGCCTTTGTATCACAAGTCAACAAGGTTAATCTGATTTACCATGACTTATAATTCTGTAAGTTAACAGCCAATATGTTTCAAAATACGGGTGCATACATACTGTGTATGCACGTGTTCATTTCAATTCCTTTTATTTGATGCACTTGATGAAAACAAATTGAAACAGATTTGTCTAACTGACAAAATCGCCTATGACGCAGACATTACATCGCATTACGTTTTCTGTGTGAGAAAAGCTGAAGCGTATCCCCGAAGCACTGACCTCCACAGGTCAAGTTGTTTGTCTATGAATTTCAACCGTCGTTGTTTGAGTCTGATCGTAGAAATAGTCATGCAAACAACAAATAATAGTCTACTGTCATGTGGCGCGCCGTTCGCTCCGTGCGGGTGGAGAACGTGCACTGGCCATTACGCAGACACAGGAACATGTGCACATGTGCAGGATAAGCAACGATGATTATCTTTGTGTGTGAGAACTAAGTACATCCTGCCTCTTGATGTTGCCGTAGCGCTGCGCCATGGCGTCACTCGCTCCGCATGTGGGACCACAACATGATGGATGGGTGGCACGGGCAGAGTGTCACAGACAGATGATTCCTCACAGACATGGTTTTAAAAGACAAAGACACAAGACATTAGAGTTGAGCGATGGCACGAGAGACGTTGAATGAATTGCAGAGATGTTTGGATTGTGTATGTTCACCGAAATGCGAGAATAGTTGTTTTGATTGTAGAATAGTTATCCTCAATGTATAGATGGGACAGATGAGCACGTTTTCTCAAAGTCACACACACTCACGCACACACGCATGGACACAAAGGGACGGGTGAGGGTGTATCTTCTCCAGTCAGGAGACACTGTCTCTCCCTCCTTCCTGTCTGTCTCGTCCTCACGTTTTCAGAGCGTGTGCTGCGTGTGAACATGTTTCACAGCCGGAGATCGTCCGAGGATCACATGACTTTTTCAAAACAATTGGAAACAGAAAGAGTCAAACAATTAAGCAGTGAAAGATTTCAAACACATACCAATTCCCAAAATATGTCTCATCAAGATTTTGGAATTCTTTTGCACACGTCGCCTGAGCTTTTCTGAAAACTGAAAGTGACCACAAGGTTCCTACATACTGACAATGGAAGTGTGTTTGAAAGCTTGACTGCATGCGTGGTTTACTTTTATTGACAACAAGTAACCACTGTTCTGCAATTTCAGTACTCAGCTTTTTATTATTACAAAAAAACACAATCCATCATTTGGTATTTCCCTCATTGAAGACATCAGTACCTTTTCACCACAAGTTAAGACATAGTGAACTGCACCCTCTATGTGATATCATGTGTTTGGCAGCAGCTCAATGTCTGTCATTCCTGTTGATAGATTCACTATAGTCATATCTCTGGATGCTTATCTTTTCATTTTTTTATTTTTCACTGGACTGTTGTTTATCTGACAAAAGGGACCGGATTTTGCCAAAGTTGCTGACTCCTGTATAAATGTGTGCGTGTGAGTGTGTGAAATTGTGATGATACTATTATAAGAACAGTGAGGAGGTTTTGGCGTCAGCAGAATGTTCTTGCTATTGTGTTTATTTATCGGTCACAAAGACAAAGAGGGGAACATTGAATGCTCATTGTGTATATACAGTATATTTTTCCATGTGCGTGTGTGTGGGAGTGTGTGTGTGGGGGGGGAGTGTGTTGACAAGCATGAACAAAGGCATCACAGAAGCACAGAAATTGGTGAAAGTTGTTGTTATTGTTAAGCTAAATGCAACATTATCTTAAAGGTGCAGTGTGTAAGATTTGGGGACATTTAGTGACAAAGTTGCAAACATTTTGGTGATTATCAATCCATAAAAATGTCAGTGGGTAATTGTTTTGTAAATTGAAAAAAAAATTAAAAACAAAAAAAAGTGAACAGAAATGACCACAATCGTACACAATGCACCTATAAGTGCAAAGTCAAAGGCAAAATCTCTTTTACGAGAAGGACCTTGCCAAGATGGTACCCAAAAAATAAAATAAAATAAAATACGTACATGATACACAAATGAACAGTAGAAAAGAATGGCAGCACCCATCACTTTATCTTGGGCTGGCATTAGACAAGAGTTTCCCCAAACTGGCCGTCAGGTGCCAAACGCTGCACCTCTGACCCGGAAACATTTGCTCTTCCCTCCAGATGTTTTCTCATCTTTCCTGATGTTGAGTGCTGGATGTGTTGTTGCAGCAGCACCAGTGAAAATAAAGGATTTCTCAGATTTGGGGAGAAAAGCCCAGCTGAAACGAACGTGACAGCAACAGTCAATGTGCACCCACCCTGCTTAATGACTCTTGTTAACAGCCCTCATTTTGAGCACACTTCGTTTTAATGAGCCATAATAACACCTCCTGATAATCAGTGTGATAGACAGCCCCCTTTGGGCTCTCTACTCTTTGATTGGCCGGCTGAATGACAGCGCGGGCGCACTAATAGGCCATCAGGAGCGAGGTGGGAGGGGCAGGCTGGCGGTTGGCCAATGGAAGTTAGAGCACCCAGAGGAACAAAACATGACTGGCGGCAGATGCTGACACCACTTAGATGAAAGGGCAGTGACGTAATGTGTTTGTGTGTGTGTGTGTGTGTGTGTGTGTGTGTGTGTGTGTGTGTTAGATTAAATCAAACAGTTATGATCAGGGTAAGTGAGGTGAAAGTGAAGTTACGGTTAAAGTGAGTGGGGTAAGTCTCCAGGAAATGTATACGCACAATGTGCACAATGCCAACATGTATATGTAAGAGTGTGATGTTGCTGTTGACCAGTTGATTGGTCATTGTGATCAACTAGGGATAAAGGAGTGCGCATCATTAGAAAAGGTTGTGTTTTGGGTTATATTTTTAGGTCGACGTAGATATGACTCTTTACATTACTTCATTATTTTTGGGGGGTTAATGATTAGTTTAATTTTAGCGTTGACCTAACGTAACCCATTCTTAACCCATCTATTATACATCTCTTTATCAGATATCAGATTTTTCTAAAATGGTTTGTTTAGTTTGAACCATGCTGATGTAATAATAATAATAATAATAATAATAATAATAATAATAATAATATATGTCTTTAGATAATAAGCCTGTCTATCTATCGATGGAGATATTTTAGCTCACCTGAATATCATACAAACGACTGAACAGTGTGTCCCAACAATAAATGTTTATTTGACCTATTTAAGAAACACTTTGGTTTATGTCTTGGGTTCATTACACATGTGATAAAACATAGTTTTGAACAATCCAATAAGATTTATAATTTGACATCACTGAAAGAAATCCCACACTGTACCTTTACGGACACATTACGGTACATTTCTCCAACAAATGGACCAATGTCTCCAGATCACTCCATATGCATGACAGATACATGGCTAACTATACACTGACTATATACTAGGCCACCACTGCATGATTTCCACCGGGGTTGTCAAACATATGGCCTGCGGGCCAAAACCGGCCCACCTGAGTGTTGACTCCAGCCCTTGTGATGACTGATGTAATTCTTCAACAAAGGTTCAAGTGGCAGCTGGCAAACTGTTCATACTTGCGGTTGTTCATGATGTACTTGTACATCTTTTTGCACTAAAACAAAGAGAAAAATGTGGAGTTGTGGTTTGTATGTTATTATATGTGATGATTTCACAGATCCGGCCCACTTGAGATTAGATTGGGGCGCATGTGGCCCCTGAACTAGAACGACATTGACACCCCTGGTTTAGACACTTAACTTCAGGACGACAGAACCAAAAATGAGCAGGATCCCACTAATTGATGCAGGTGTGACTTTGAGTGGGGACCCAGCTGCAGCATCACTGTCACATTCAAATGGAATATTGGCACACAGTGAAATGTCCATTTTAAAAGATTAGACTTCATCAACCACATCATGGCAATGATATCCACTCTGTCTAGACTGAAAATTACATTTTGTTTTAGGTCTATTTGGATTTGACTTGACTTGTGTTTGACCTGCTTGGAGAAATGCTCTATTTTTGCAGTCTCTCAACACAGATTGTTTTTCTCGGTGATAAAGAGCCACTGGGTTTTGTTGAGTTCAGCATCCTACAGGATGCATCTTATCACCAAATGTGAACATGGAAATTTGATGACTTTGCCAATGTAGATGCACAGTGCTGCATATGCTTGAGAAGAATGTGGGGGTGGGTGGGTTGGTGGGGGGTGGGGATTGATGGAATGATGGAATTATCTTTTCCTCTATCTTTTCTTCCCCTCTGGGCGCGACTCGCTTAGCTGCTTTCATCCGGTAGCCGGGAGGGAGAGATAGGGTGAGGAGAAAGGAGAAAGACAGACAGACAGACAGACAGACAGGCAGACAGACAGCAGGATGGGGTGGGGGGGGCACAATGGGCAGACAGACGGAGACAGGAGGAAGCGAGGAGGAGACTCCTCGCCAGACAAGAGGGGGATGGACGTCACTCCAGTCATCACCTCCCATTTGTCAGTGCAGTTCTGATTGTAACTGGGTCTCTCTCTCTCTCTCTCTCTCTCTCTCTCTCTCTCTCTCTCTCTCTCTTTCCCCCCCCCCCCCCCCCCCCCATGTTCCCATTCATCTCAGTTGTCGTGCTCCTATATAACCTCTGACACAGACCCTCTGGCTGCCATACACTAGTAGTTGTAAGTCAGTGGGACCCTGAGCTGGTGATATTCTATAAGTCGTGCAGACCTTCAACATTCAACATAAACTAGAGACTAGAAGTCTGGTGATCAGCTGACAGGTGAATATGACCAACCAATCAAATCCTCAGAAACTGGACTCCATGCTGCTGCTGCTGCTGGTTCCGCTGCTGCTGCTGCTGCTGTCTGGCACAGGTAAGACCTGCTTTGCACCGTTGTAACACAAAATTAAAACTGCTGTGTAAGTTGTCAAAAGTTTTCTTTTTAGGGGGTTTCCAAGATTTTAAAGTGAGCTAGCCAAATAATAACTTGAGAATTTAAAGGTGCAGTGTGAGATCTTTTTGGTCCATTCTTTCACCTCTAAACATATTACAAGACAATCACATACTGACATTTTCCGGAATTTGTTTTTATTTTTTTCCTCATTTCCCTTAAATGAGCCCATTAACGTACATTTACACGAGGAGGGGTCCTCTCTGTGGGGGCCACATTGTTTTTACAATAGTGAAAGTGGGCGTACTAAACATCTGTTGTGCTTTAACGACAACTGAAGTCTACCATAAGTTCTCCTGCATGCTCAGATGGGTGAGGGTGAGGTGATGGATACAACGCGCAACTTCACCTCTGGATGTCACCAAATCTTACACACGTGCACCTTTAAGATCCTTCGACTTAACAAATTACATGAGACCCATAAAGCTTTCAGTTGATACAAAGTATCCTGCATAATAAAACTCTTCTCCTCCTGCAGGTGCAGTGATGGAAATCATCGGCAAACAAGATGTGCAGGTGGGAGGAGACATCTTACTGCTCTGCAAAGGTGAGTCACTTTGTCTGCATGTCGGCTTGATGGTGCACCTCCCTCCACATTCATCTTCACCGCCGCCATCCTTCTCTCCTGTATGTGCCACAGCTGGAGGAGAGGGAGAGATAACGTGGCAGAGGGACGGCGAAGACATCGATGAAGACATGGTGACGAGGATGGATGAGACGTCTTCTAAAGTGATCATTGCGAATGCCACAATTAGCCATTCGGGCAAGTACACCTGTGTGTGCGAGTACGAGTCGGGGCACCGGGATGAGATTCACAAACTGGTGTACGTCTATGGTATGTAACATGTCGTGTGGTTTGTGACCCTTCTAAATGTGGGAATTGTTCAAGTTTGGCCCATGAGAAGTTGAGTGGTACCATAATCCTCTCCTCCTTTTATAAGAGGGTCCATCATTCGGAGGCACCAGAACATACCACGAGTTTCTGGAAGGAACCAAAGCGGTGGTGCCATGCGTGGTGAGCGGCCAACCAGCGGTGGACGTTCGCTGGCTTCGGGACAAGGAAGAAGTCCCAACTAGAGGTAAAGCCGGGGTTAGGGTTCGAGTTTGAAAAACAAAAAAGCTCAATATTTTGAGGTTCAAACAGATATACATGTAATGTAGATGAAGAACAACTCTTCTCTCTTCAAATGAAAAATGTTCCCTCTGCCGTTTGCACAGTGGGGTCCATTACCACTTGAGATTGTCAGTCCTCCACATGCAGGCAAAACAGATATTAAGGATGAATATGATGACATCATCTGCAAGTACATGTAAAAGGGGGTGGATCACTAACATTTGCAGCTGTAGAGGGAGACCAGATATTACATTCCAAAAGAGTAAAAGTAAAAGGTAAAAATATCATGAAAAGGAACATAAAACAAGATGTAGTTCCAGTCAACATTTTCCAATAACAATAAATGGAAAAGTAATCAAATTAATAAAAGTTTGCAAAATGTTACTAAAATATAGTATTATTATTATTATTGTTGTTGTTGTTATTGTTATCATTATTATTATCATTATTGTTGTTGTTGTTGTTATTATTACTACTATTATCATTATTCAACCATCTAAGAATAAATAAAAGTAAAAATACAAAACACAAGTTTACACAATAGTACTAAAATATTATTATTATTATTATCATTATTATTATTATTGAACCATTTAAGAATTCCAGACTACAAGGCCCAGTGTTAGCTGACCTTGAACTTATACAAAGAGGCAAAATATGTATGGCCCAAAACCTGACATTAAATGAACAGTCCTGCGCCATAGTGCTTGTCAGTATTCACTTTGACATGTTTAGTGCAACTGAAACTATATAATAGTATAGATTTTCACAGAAATATTTGAATGTTGCTTTTTTTCTGTCATAAAATTTGCGTCCGATTATTTATGATTTTATATTCAGCGAACTGGATCATTCTGATTTTCACAGAAATCAGTGTTTTGGGCTTTTCTCACCGTGTCTTCATGTCTGTGCTGCTGTGTGTGAGCAGAGGGAGGACACCTGCGCAAGATGCCTGATAACACGCTGCACATTGACAACGTGAGGAGAGAGGACGCAGGGACGTATACTTGTCAGGGGCAGATCAGAAAAAGGCCCATTTCTCAGTCACTCTCTGTGTCTGTTGTTGTCAACGGTGAGTTACTTTTACATGTGAAGTCTGCACATCATAGTCTGTGATCATGTTGTCATTTTTCTGGGATGCATTAAAGGTGCAGTGTGTAAGATTTGGTGACATCTAGTGATGAAGGTGCATGTTGTATCCATCACCTCGCCCTATAGAGTATGATAAAACGACCAATCACTGTATTATCTCAAAGGGTTCAAGGGTCATACATGATCATTCTTGACTGTAGTGTTTGCAAGTGACCACTTGATGGCACTCATCACTTATCAAGCTCTTGTGACGTATCTTCAACAAGTCCTACATTCAAAGTTGCAGTGATGCTTTTGAATCAAAATGAAAGAAATGTTTCTACTATATGAACTGAAGATAATTCAACTTTAAAAACAATCTCCTCCTTCAGCTCCTCCTAAAGTGCACCTGAGAGAGGAGGTGAAGAAAGTGATGGCCGGATCAGAAACCAACGTGTCTTTGCTTTGTTTGGTGGACGGTCAACCCAAACCCAACATCACCTGGACCATGTAAGATCTCAGCCGCCTGTCTTTTAGATCATATCCCTATCCAGTTTCTAATTCACATACATGGAATGCAAATTGAGTTAAGTGACATGTTTTTGCAAATATTCATATTTGCTTGTTTCAGTTCATTCGGTGCCCCCGGATCTCTGAATTTGCTTATGTCTGAGGTTTCTTCAAGTTCTGTTGCATCAATTGTCCCGTTTTCATTATCACCTCCATCTTCTGGCTTTATTTCAGTTTGACGTCATTAAGAATGGATATTTTAGAAATAGCGTCTCTGCTCTCCACTCCTAGGCCCATGATATTCGACCCTTCGCGTCACCATTTCAACTCGGACCGCAGCCAGTTGACCATATGGTCTGTCGGCAGAGCCGACTATGGGGAGTACGTCTGCACCGCGGCCAACAGGATCGCTGAGGACAGCGCCATCATCATGCTTCATGTCTTCGGTGGGTTCGGTTCCCTCTCATTGTGACAATAGTCGTAGTGACCTTTCCTAGCGCGCTGTTGAACGTCGTTGGTGAAACGGTCCGTTTACCCGCGTTATTTCAGAGGCTCCCGAGGTGTTTGTGTCAGCAGAGCAGCTGAGTGTGAAAGTGGGCACGCGAGTGTCGGTGTCCTGCAACGTCTCGGGCCATCCTCAGCCTGAGCTGCACTGGCTCAACAAGCACAGTGTACACACACTGGTAAGCACTACACACATCTTGCCATTTATATGCTTATGGTTATCAAAGGTGCCGTGTGTTGGATTTGGAGACCTCTAGAGGTGAAGTTGCATCTTGTATCCATCACCTCACCCTTCTGAGCATGCAGCAGAACCTCTGGTAGACTTAAGTTGTCATTAAAACTCAAATGATGTTTAGTGCGTCCACTCTGGGGATTCTGTAAAAATATGGCGGACCCGTTCCTCATGTAAATATACATTAATTGGTTCATTTAAGGGTAATGGGGGGGGGGGGGGGGGGAATAGGGGGGGGGGGGGAATAGAACATTTATGTGATAATAAAGTCATGAAAATGTCAGTTTGTTATTGTTTGATAATCATTTTAGAAGTAACAAAAATGACCTAAATCTTACACACTGCACCTCTAAATCAAACTTATTGTTTGATTCATGCTGAGATAATCTTTCTGATGTAGAACCTTTCTTCTCTTTTTCCCTTGCTTCTGTCAGGACTCATCCTCTGGTCGTATCCATGTGGCGGACGGTGTGTTGACGATAGATGAAATGATGCCTTCTGATGGCGGCTTGTATTCCTGCATGGCAGTCAGCCTCTCTGGAAATGCATCCAGAGATGTTGCAATATACAGTAAGAGCTCATGTTTGGCTTCATAGAGCAGAAACACAAGTGAGGAGAGAAGCCTGTTTCACCGTTTTTATAACTTTGTCTTGACCCATAGCCCAACCCGGCGCTCCTCACTACCTGTCAGTCTCACCTGGCCCCACCTCAGTCATCTTCACCCTCAAAACCCTGCCCATCAGTGGGGGCACGCCGATTACAAGTTATGTCTTGCAGTGGAGGATGAAACCTGCGGAGCAGTGGAAGGAGGTCACGGTACCGGCCTCAGGTACATTTGTGTGTTGTAATCCTCTGCCCCCCCCCAAAAAAAAAAGAAAGTTTGCATCTGTAATGACATGCTTATTTTGGGTCTGTCCCTCTGCAGATCTTCTCGCTATCACCGGACTCAAGCCGTACTCACAGTACACTGTGCGAATCGCTGCCATGAACGCAGTGGGTGTGGGACAGTTCTCTGATGCCAGCAGTGTTCGCACCATGGGAATACGTGAGTCATTTTGGAGAAAGACTTTTCTATGATGGTCGTTAACTAACTGCATACTATTCAAAACTACCTTTTATACTGAACACCTTTTAAAGTACCTGTAATACTAGGTCAAATGTTTTGAGCCAATCTTCATTACGTGCAAATGTGTATATAGATATGTGGTGTATTGACATCACATTTCAGTACATGGTTGACATGACCCACATCTGCTTTACTTATTTTTCCTCTTAATCTCTCATGCAATCATCATCATTACATTTCCATGACATCATCTCTGCTGCCTGCTGGTGACACCATGCAATCTACCAACATTCATCCTTAGGAGGTAAAGAGCCTATACAAGGATCTGCTGGACAATGAAAATGATTCACTGTGCACAGCTTGGAAGAATAACTATCTCTGCATCCTGCCTCCAGGTGAACCTGACAGTCCGCTTTTGTCGCTCAATGACATCGAAGTGAAGGACAACACCTTCTCCACCCCACTGAAGCAGATTGATGATGGAGGACTGGTGCTGTTGAACTTCGTCATTCGATACAAAGAGGTAAATGACAGGCAAAGTCTGTTGCTCGTTGTTTTCTATTCGTCATTGCTCTCTGACCGTCATCATCCCTCACCTTCCCTTGTCTGTGACTAGGATAAGCAAGGGGCTGAGTGGAAAGAGATGCAGCTGCCGGCCGACGCTAAAAATGTCACCCTGAAGAACCTCTCCTTTGGCTCCGACTACCAATTGGAAGTCAGAGCAGTCAATGCTAATGGATCCTCCCTCCCTGGCACGTTGAACTTCACCATTGCGGAAAAACCTCGTACGTGACCTCCTTAAATCCTCTACCGCACACACCTGCACGTTTGAAAGTGACTCGATTGCATTCAAATCCACCAAAACAATGCATTTGCTCACCACAGACAAGATGCCGCACGCACTCACCCACACTTTGTCGCCTGTCCTCAAAGCGAGCCGCACCCTGACCAAAGGCACCGTGGTCGGCATAGTCATGGTGATCTTCCTGTTGGTCTTCCTGATGGTGGACGCCACCTGCTGCTACAAAAACCGCTGCGGTCTCCTCATGTCCATTGCCGTTAAAATATTCGGGCAGCGAGTTTCAGGTCTCAAGATGCTGGAGGACGAAAGCACTAACGGGTGAGGCGATGGGACGAGGGCGAGGGCGAGCAGAACTGTGGGGGACAAGTCTTTGAGGGTCAGCGTGTTCCATAACATGTACATGTGTCCTGGCTGCAGGGACGTGAAGCTGAAGGGCATAACCACGCCCGGAGGCAGTTTTCGACAGGTGGGGGTTCAGACACTCACCAAGGAAGACAGGCAGCTCACAGAGGTCACCTGCGACAAAGCTCCCCTCACCAAACATGAGTATGTCACTGTCACTCAGCACACTCAACAACATGGCGTTACACAAAGCAAAGTCAAAATGATTAACATCACTGCAGTTGATTTCTTAATGAACCTGGGGCATACGCAGAGTTGCCGAGCTGTTGCCAACAGTACTTTTAAAGGTGCAGTGTGTACGATTTGGGTCATTTAGGTCACTTCTAAAAAATATCACATAACAATTACATACTGACATTTTCATGAATGTGTTTTATTTTTTCCATTACCCTAAAATGAGCCCAGTAATGTTTATTTACATGCGGAGGGGATCCTCTCTGTGGGGCTGTCATGTTTTTACTATCGTAAAAGTAGACGTAATCAACAATTTTTGATTAATACATTTGTTGTTTAATGTAAATGTACATTTACACGAGAAGGGGATCCTCTGTATGGGGGCTTCCATGTTTTTACAGTAGCCCAGAGTGGACAGACTAAACATCTTTTGAGTTATAATGACAACTGAAGTCTGCCATAGGTTCTCCTGCATGCTCAGAAGGGTGAGGGTGAAGTGACGGATACAACATGCAACTTCACCTCTAGAGATCACCAAATCTTACACACTGCACCTTTAATTAGGTCTTTTCTTCACATTATGAGTCATATAAGATATATCCCTTGAATGGTCATTTATGTTTGAATGAATGTGCATCATCAACCCACTTCACACAGTAATGGCCTAGTACACCATTTACCTAAGAGTGTAGTAATACATGCCACATGTGTTGAGGAGGCAGTCTTTCTCAGGTAACATTGTTTGAGCTGAAGATTGTACTGTTGTATGGCTTCATTCACTGAGGTCAAACCTATAAGATTAAGTCATCTTTTACAGTTCAGTTTGAATTCAGGCTTTAATCTCTCCTTTCTGAATAACTATATTATTTCATTATTTCACTGACATAATATTTCTTTTCCACAGGAAAACACAAGCGAATAGACCCATGCCTGCTGCTGACGCATGAGGCGAGAAACTAGTGACACGAGTAACATAAACATGGACATGTGAAACATGATTCAGCGAAGAAACTGGCTGAGAACACTCAGCCATCTCCACAACAGATGCAGCTGCCATGGGAAGGGCCAAATATATGATGCAGATGGAAAAACATGACTACTTTTGTCAGCTTGTGTTAAACACTGGTCTTTTATAAACCACTGATCTTCTCCTGTCAGCACTGTCAGCCTCGTCTCCTCAGGCTGAAGACGGTGTCATTTTGAAGTGTATTTTTTTTTTCTGTCTGATCTGTTTGGTTTGAGTTCAACATAGAGGACCAAAACAGGGTAATCGTAATTGGTGTCCTCGAATTACAGGGTGAAACTGATTTCTGATCTTTTTTGATTTTCAATTCTAAATATTCTGAAAGACACAAAGATTTTTACCTCTTGCACTTTGAATGTTGTTCACAGACACAAGGTCATCTGTTTTATTTTCTTTAACCACAACTCTTGTGTAAAGCCACTTCTTTGTTACATACTGTATGCCAGCCTTGTTTGTTGTTACCATTGCATCTGGCTGCTCCTCTATTAGTTATGTCATCTTATGTTTTATGTGACGTAAAAACAGCATATTCAGACCAATATCATTGACAGCCTACGATCCCTTCAGCTTGAACTAACTTACCAATAACTGACACTATTAGTATACACTCATATTCATTGTCTCTAGGCCTCAAATGAGAGGCTTTGGATTGAAGTTGTATCTATGGCATTACTGTATAGCACTTTTTTGAGAGAGACTTTTCAAACATGGTCGTTAACTAACTGCATACTATTCAAAACTACCTTTTATAATGAACACCTTTTAAAGTACCTGTAATAATAGGTCAAATGTTTCAAGCCAAACATTCAATGACAAGAGTTAGTTATTCTACTGTGTTAAACACTGTACATGGTTGTATATACACTTGTTATATTTTTGCATTTGATAAAACTTGGATAGTATGTAAAACAGCTTCATGTATTTAAAAAAAAAAAAGTAGTATCTTGCTTTCTCATCGTATATCTCATGCTCGATTCAGAAAGTAAATAAAGTAATACATATATTAGAAAATAAAGAAAATTAAGGTAGTGTGTAGGATTTAGTGACATCAGTGTTGAAGTAGCATGTTGCAGTTTAATAGCCTTCACTTAGCTCTTTTTATCCAAGCATATCTATGAAATCATCCGATAACTTTTTGTTTTGTCAAAAAGATACTAATTTGTCCATTCTAGGCTGCTGTAAAAACAATATGGCCACGTCCGAAGGGGGGAACCACTTTTATGTGTTTCAAACACACAACATTCAGTTGATATTAATGTCAAAATCCAAAAAAAAGG
>JAFBJT010088682.1:0-11910 GCA_016785325.1 Chascanopsetta lugubris
TCCTCTGCACCATTAAAACCCCTATAATGTGCATTCATTGGGTAGTTCATATTAAAGTAATGAATACATGCATCTTGAAGCGGCCCTTGCCCATTGAATGAATGAATGAATGAAAGGAAAGCAGGCATCTATACATTTTTGGAATAGAAAAAGGCCCTTATATGTTCAAAAGTAGGAAAAAAGACACATGATTGCCATCACATATGCACCTGCTGGTATGTAAATCACAGAGGGAACAGGAGCTTCCTGCTCTGTCACGATACAGAACGATGACCTCTGGTTCGTTGGCAACTTGATGTAGGCAAGGCTAAGGTTCACACGCTATCTCCCCCTCCCTCCCGCTCACTGTCTCCCCCTGTCCCGTGTTGCTAGGCAAGCAGCAGCCTCCCCTTGGCTCAGTATAAATAACTTGCCCAGCGATTGGCTCCTCCCACTGTGGTGCAGGAACAGTTTGTTCCTGGGACACGGGTGAGGGAGGGAGGAGTGAGGGAGGGGCGGGTCTGCAGAAGAGGGGATGCTGGGATTATTGGAACGCAAATCCCGCTTTCTGCAGCAGCGGTGGCTCAGCTCATCATCATCATCATCTTTACTGCCAGCATCACAAATCTGTTTTTAAACTCATTCTCTCTCTGAGGAGTTCAAACCCATGTTCTCCTCCTCACACACACTGAGCATGCTCAGATGCACTGTGTAAAACCTGATATATGATGCGTGATTAGCCTTTGCCCTCTGCTCCTTCACATTTGTACTAAACAATGGGTCTCTGACTCCTCCACTGAGAGATGTCACTATTTATTTAGTTGTGTCTTTGTCCTAAGAGATTTATAAACCCACATGTGTGGGAAAAAACAGTCAAGAGCCCAAAGGCATTTTAAAGAAGCAGAATTACACATCTAAAAATAAGTGTGAATCAACTCCACCGCACAACAACACCAGTGAAAATGTTTTAAACCCAACACCATCAGAAAAGTGCAAAAATGAAAACATGTCAAATGTTTGTGAGGATGCCCTCAAACTATGACTTAATTAATCTGATTACTATTGTTGTGATCAGTTATTTTAGTGGAAAAATGTTAATCCTAAAGTGAAAAGTCAAAGATGCATTTTGAAGTCTCTGCTGTGTAATACTGAAACTGGTTTGATCTAGAAATGTAGTTTGAACGTGATGTTTTCTTTCCTCTCAGGAGAAATCTAGAATCTGTTTAATTATTCAGCTAACTCTCTCTCTCTCTCTCTCTTTCTCTCTCAGGACCTGGTAAAGAGCCACCTCATGTATGCCGTGCGTGAGGAGGTGGAGGTGCTGAAGGAGCAGATCAAGGAGCTGATCGAGCGCAACTCTCAGCTGGAGCAGGAGAACAACCTGCTCAAGAACCTGGCCAGCCCCGAGCAGATGGCCCAGTTCCAGGCACAGGTCCAGACCGGAGGCTCTCCCACCGGCACCTCCCAGCCCCTGGTCCCGGTCCCCGCCGGAACCACACAAGTCCTCCCCTCTGCACAGAACTCAGGCGCGTCCGCGTAATACAAAGAACCTTCACACTGAAGAGAGCCAAGAGGATGAGGGATCGAGGGGACGGGAGAAAGAAGATGAGGAGGAGGAAGAGGAGGAGTCTTGCCATACTGTGAACTGACTCTAGCATCCAGACCGACTATGCCACCGTCTCGAGGACACTTCAGCTTCACCCGGACGACAAAAACACAACTTTCCTTTGTTGCACATTTTTATTTAACTCAAAGACCTGGAAGTTGGACCCGGCGTGTTTTTAGTTTTTTCGCTTCAGACAATCGATTTCGTGCTGGTCGTCATGGAGACGTCAAGGAGCTGATGGAAACCTGACAGTTGTCAAGGACCGACAAGGAGAAAGAGGAGCTACAAGGTCTCGGCCAATCAGGGTGTAGTGTGCGTCACATGCTCTTGTCAGTGCCGTCGAAATTCCGCTGTAGTGTAACCCTCCCCCCGAGTGGAAGTGTGTGCCATCATCTTGCCCCCCCCGCGCCGCTGCCACCGCCACTGCCCCACTTCAACCTAATGCTGAATATCTGCACACGTTTTTTTACTCAGCAGCTTTTTCTCTTTCTTTCCTGTTTGCACTTTTCTCAGACGACGCTGAACTTTAAAGATTTGAGCATCCCATCTGGAATGGGAGTCAAATGATGTTCTAGCTTTCTTTTTCTCCCCTCCTCACTGCATCTGAAAACAACAAGAGGTCTTTATTTTCCAGGTTGAATGGGCAGGGGGTCGCTGAAAGGAAAAAAATGATATGATATTACCTGTGACTCTTTGTTCACTTTGAGAACTCTGTGTTCTTTCTGAGGCTCACGTTGCCATCCCCACCCCAAACACGTTTTCCTCCCTTTGGATGGAGCATTAAAAATTTTGCTGGCAGTCCATGCTTTTGTGGGCAGACAGGGAGAGGATGAGGGTTTTTGGTTTTGTCTGTTTTTTATGTTTTTGCTCTTACTGGTGTGATAAGTGTCTGTACACATAAATAACAGAGAGGCAAATAAATAGGACATGACTGTTTCTAGGAAGTGAACTTTGTACATATGACATATGTCCTATAAAACTCTGCCAAGTGCCTGGTTTCTAACCATAGATACATATATAAGAGCTTTTTTTTAGTTGTCTTATTCATATATTTGTATATAAACAGTTACTGTATATATATATCTATGGTTTTGCCAGGTTTTGAAACTACCTGTGATGTCATTACTCAGGTTGGGACCAGAAGAGGATGATTTACCTCCACACTATAAGATGCTGTCTCTCCTGCAGTGACACACGGCCTCGTACTGTACCTCTCCTTCGCTGTCACTTCAAACACACCCACTCAAACCATTCGGATTGGTTTTTCGTTTGTTCGGGGACACGTGATTTTTTTTTTATCAAGCTATTTCTTTTCTTCTTTCTTTCATGTCTTTTTGTACAGCCAAGTGTTTGGAGTTGCTTGTCGTGCAACTGGAGCGCTTAACACAATTGTGAGACACTTGACATAATGAGAAGAAAAAAAAATGAGAGAGAAAATGCCTAGCAGAGTTATGTCTATGTTCTGTGCATGTTCCTCAGCCCATCACAAATGTGACGTTAAAATTGCACTAGACAGTTGCACCTCAAATAAAACATGAAAAGTAAAAAACAAGCGCTGGACTGTTCGGTTTTCTTTCTTCATGTTTGTTAAAATTAATTTTGCCAAAGAATTTACATTCTGTTTAAAATTCCAGACGTGGCCAGGGGACTAATATTCACGACTGTGTGCAGCTTGTGGGAAAGATTGACATAAATATTATGATCTAGTTAGATATTCCTGGCATTTGCAGGAATATTCTAAATTAAGGTAATTTTCTCTAAAACTAAAATCCAAACAAAAGCATTTAACTTTTAAAATTAAATTAAGTTAAGGCAGACAGGTGTAATCATGTGCAAACCAACACTATTCCAGTTCTAATAACCTCCAGTGCTGCACAGTTTACCCAGACATCCCATTCTAGACCTCATTACTTATGCAATGAGGGGTGGGCCAACATGTAAATATTTATCTAAAGGTGTTCCTCTCATTGGCTGTATGAGAGCGAGCCCCCCCAAAGCTATCCCATCTTTGCCCCATCCACTCCTAGCTCACGTGTAATCACATGCTGCAGGCGAGGACCCGCATGCAGAAGCAGGCAGCCTTGAAGAGCGATGTCACGAGAAGAGGCAGCAAGATTCTATAGAATGATGTCCTCTAATGATTTATCTATATCAAATTTTAAATAGTATTTTGTATCAGAGGACAAATAATAACAATAAAATAAATAAAATAATACAATTTATTTGATTTTTTAAATAATTATTTTAAATTGTTATATACAATTTAGTGAGCTAAAATATATATGTTGTTATGCTTCATATATAGTTGTTCCAATCTGCCTATCCACATATGAATACATTTAATCTCCAGTTTTTACAGGATTATTAGGTATAAATCTTTTTAATCTCCTTACACACTAATGCTACACTGCAGTATATGATGTATATATTTATATGTAGACTTGGGAGAATTTTATTCAATTCATGTAAAATCAGAATAGACCACAGTTTAATAATAAAGATACATCATCTAATAAGAGATGATGCCAGGTTATTTTTTGACATTAAAACAACAATAAAGTGTATCATGATTTACAAAATACAGGCTTTAAACTGGCTGGAGGTTGGGTCACTTTCCCAGATCTCGAAATTCATGTAATTCTAATCTAATGAATTCAAGTCAACTAATAAATGTGTGTCTGTGGTTTCCAGCCGCTTCCCCGTGACTTGTTTATCTGCTCTCAAAGAAGGCCATGAGATGTGACCTGATGCTTGATTTCAGGGTTAAATTCTTGGCTCAAGGTTCAGCCAGTGACTCTGATGGTCACGAGATATTTTTAGAATTTCTTTCTAGGTCACAGTTTTCCTCTGTCTAAATTCGATCTTGATAAATAGATTGTATCTTGTTAAAAAATGAAGCAGCTAAATATGTTTGTTTTAAAAAAAAATCAAAGCAGGCACAGTGTCACCTGTCAGCATTGCATGTGTCTATTTGAAGCCTGCCCTCCTATGTCCGAGGTCAGTCTGATTCCACTTCCTGACAGGGCCGACGTCAGGCCACATGGATCAGACGCGGTGCAGAGCCTCAGCTCCTGCTCTTGTGTCCAGATGGCACTTTCACAAATCCCATTTCAGTGACAAAAGGTGTTTTCTTCAAGCTCGCCGCCACAAGGACAGGATGTTCTCTGAGGCGGCGGGATCGCACGCGGATTAACATCATCTATTTGTGCCGGCGCCCGTGATTGGGGCCACAAATTTAGGGGTCATTAATTACATTGTTTGCCACCATGACGGCATATTCAGGTTATTTTGAGTTATATTTGTACTTTCTAAAGTAGAAAACATATTTCTTTGTGGTACACGTGACCTTTCTTTTACAGACTGAGACCTTTCTTCTATGTGGACCCCCCTCTGTGTTGTTGATGCCATCCTTGCTGCTGGTGTCCTGCTGGTTAAAACCCAAACCTCTAGACTAAGCTCCACCCCCTGAGGCCCCCCCTCCCTGATTACTACAGTTAAGGTGGATTAGTATGGGACTGTACGTGGTCCAGGCATTAGAAACACTCAGTGTTTACACAAATATAAAGAAAACATGATACCACCTTTCCCCTAACCCACGTTAAACCTCGGGGCAGCCCGTCTCCTCTGACCCGGGATTCTGGAGACAAACATTGCTTAAATTGAATTATCGTCCCTAACTTTCAACTCAAGTCAGCTGCCGTCACAGGCCTGCAAGTGAGGACATCTCTGCTCCCATCTGAACATCCAATTACACACAAAACACAGATTGGGGCGAGTCATTTGATGCGCCATGTGATGCCAACAGAGAGAGAGAGAGAGACTTTAAATGTGTTCCCCAGAAATAATACACTCTACTACAATGGCTTCAATTAATTGGATGTCCTGCTGATGGAGTGAAGAGAGGCTATATGTGGGTCAGGTTTGTTTGTTTGGGAGGCGCCAACACGTGGCTGCACTTATATAGACACACGACATGAGGGGGTGAAGGGTTAAAAATGTTATCGGGCTCTAGATGGCCGCCACTCTTCAGCAGCACAGTAAAGGCTTCACACTAAGTGCCTGTCAGATAAGACGTCTTCAGACACACACAATTTAACTTCAACTCAGCCATCAAGCGAGTGGAGGCTCCGGGTGGCTTGTGCGTGCATGCTTCTGAAAACGTCCACAGCAAGTATATGACACAGGGAGCCAGTGTAGTGCAGGGTGGCCATGGTGGTGCAGCGGTAAGGCGGCTCTAAGTTCGACCTTGACGGCTGCTAAGAGATTTTGTTTGTTCTCCTCAGGGTTATGTGGGGTCTCTATGGGTTGGGTTTAATGGCAAACAGATTCCCAAACATCAGCCCCAAGTGGTCGGTGATTTCACGCGATAGAAGCAGGATGTAAACAACGATAGCAAAAGCTGAGACTGATTTGGCCGACCGCATGTGTGACACAGCAACTCCACGACACTATTGCTACTGATTCCAACCCAAGTCACTATCTCCATCAACCATCAAAAGGATGAATCGTACAATAAACCATCCTAATCCACACTTCAGACTTCCATTATAAACAGTGGCTCAGAGAGGAGGTGTGTATTTACCATCTGATTTCATTGAGATGCAGGAAAACACACACCCACAGAGTCTGGCATTGATCCAGAGGAACCTGTGGTTTTGTGAGAACTTGTGTGTCAGGTCTGTCCTCATCTGTCCTCTGCCCAAAGTGACATTTCAGACAGGCACGTGCCTCCTGGTCACCATGCCACGGGAACCTGAATCTGAAAAACCCCAGCAACAACAAACCATGAGCACAAAGAACGAGGCACACAGGGTGATACCCCACTGGTGGGGAAGGGGATTTAGGGGGGATTATGGACCTCTCCTGCCCCATACTTTCTTCCTCCCCTCAGCGACACCCTCTCTGAGACAAGTCTTCGTCCTAAAATCTCTATCACTTCCACGCATCGGCTCTCTGGCTGAAATATTTTGTTAATTGTCAGTCTGGTTTGACTGGTTTATTTTTTAACAGTGTCGCCGGTTTATATGGAGCATCTGCCATGTGAGTCATGACAAAAACAAATATTATTTTAGTGTCAGTTGCCGGAAATAATCACGAGGATAAAAGTGGAATAGAGAGGAGCTCAGTGAAGATGCTGAGATGTTTACATTCCTCTTCACATCAGCTCTGTGTTTATTCAAGAGTTCACATCAGTGTGTCAATCTGCTCGTCTCTTCCCGTGCGGCCAGACAGTCATTACAGCACAGAGGAGCTGACACAGCAGGAGAGACAACAACAGGCCCAACAACACCACATTCACTTAAAGAGATTTCCCCCTAATCAGGTTGTTTATTACACAGACTGCTTCAATTCATTAGACGGACGCTCGGGGGTTTAACAAAGATTTGATAAAAACGGGCTCTGCCCTCTCATCAGTAACTCATCACATCTTCTAACAACCTTCTTTGGAACAGCTATCTACCGTCACTTCCTAAGGCTTTGTTTCTAGTTTAATTATAGTATTTTTACTCTATTCTACTCTATCTAATGATAGATTTTTTACTCCATTTTATTCCATATATATTTATTTATAATATATACATTTATATAGCTTTTTAAAAATAGTTTTTTATTTTATTTTTAATGACTCAAATGACTTCCCCTGTCACTGCTGTTCGTTGTAAACAAACTAGTCGAGAACAAAAACCTCGGTCCTGCTGCATCGATAGTTATTGATTCCCACTTCTCTGTGGACTGACATCAACTGTTTCATGAAGTGGTGTACGAGACAGTCTGTTCTCTTTGATCCACAATGTGCTGATCAGCAGCAAAGAGAAGACACGCGTGGCTGTCACAAGGCAAGTCTTACATACAGACAGACACGTCCTTCCTCTGGCTTCACACGGACGCGTCCACGCGGCGCTTGACTGGAACAGAGGAAGGAGAAGTGTCGGCCCTGTCGGACAGTAATGTGACTAAGACTGCAGAAATAGATGCAGAGAGCAGTGAGGCAGATATGATGATCTGTCTGACTATTTTCCTCATTACTATGTTTGACATCCCACGGCCTCTGACAGAAGCCAGGGAGCAGGTCGATGCTTGGATGCCTGCTTCAGAGAGGTAAACATGGCCTCATCTGGCTGACATCTGCCCCGTCTGCAAGAAAGTGCAAAGCCCTTCGCAGAAACTCACCAATCGCTCTCAGTGTTTGTGGAGGAGGAGCGTGGACGTGCTCAGTGTGCAGATAATTTGACAGAGCAAACAAACCCTAAAAACATATTTACTCCGCAACCATCTTTGCTCTTGGGGGTGGGGGTTCTACAGACACAACACAGCATCCCTTTTGCATTTTTTTCTTTTTTGTACTGGAGAAGAAAATGTGAGCTCCTCTCAGATGCTACTTGATGTGTGTTAATCAGATATGTGTATAGGGTCTACAGTGGCCCTCATTGTCATCTCTCAAAGTCTATTCCGGTGTTTCCTCTGTGTCCTTGAACCTGATGTCTGGCACATGATGTGTTCAACATAACACACATGCAAACATAAACACGCGCAGTCTGAGGTCGGCCTCTATCGCTGCAGTGTTTCCTGTTTGCCTCCTATATTTCTGACAGGAGACAGGAAAACGACTCAACAGCTTTCTTCCACATGTCCTCCTTCACCTTGCAGTGTGAATACATGTAATTTCTGAAACCACCACCTTCACTGTGGTACCGAAATAATCTGGATAAGACAGCAGTGCAAAAAATAAAAATGGGATGTGTTTCTTTAAATCCCTCTCTCCTTCAAACTGTGTCCCGCTCACGTTTTCAGCAAAGCTCCAGGCAGCACACAGTGACACGTGGAGCCAATATGAGGGGGAAGAAAAGGCAGAGCGAGGCAGAGGAGATGAGTTGGGCAGAGACACGCAGCAGAGCAGTGACAGAGACAGGACGAGCAGTCCAAGGATGAGGCATTTCTGGAGCTGCTCGCTCTCCACTGCTGCAGAACGTGGCATATGAGACGCTGCACTTGCACGAGCAGAAAGACATGTGAGGAATGTGGCTGAATTTAGACTGTTTATCTGTTTATTTCTGCATGTTACAGACAGACACACACACACACACACACACACTCACACAGACACTTTCATCTGAGCCAAGTGAAAGCATGTGACCTTCAAGTGAATACACTGCCAGCTGATACTCATTTAGGTTTGTAAGAGAAGCACCGAGTAAGACGCAGCGCGAGTACATTAGAATACGTTATGTCCTGCTAACCCTGTTGTGTTTACAGATCATTAGCCTCATGCTTCCCATTACTGATTCTACTCATCACAATGTGCACTATTCCACTATGAAATTACTGAAAAGGCCAAAAAGGAAATTCCCTAAATTATGAGGTTAAAGGAAAAAAAAGTCTCGACCCATGCAATAACTTAATGGATTCTTTCTTGGCTCATGTCCAAACCATACGTCAGTAGTTTGTGTGTAACTCTACTGACAAAAACACATTAACACTCAAAGCTGCTGCAACACGGTGCACAAATGTCCCCACAGTGGAACTAAAAAGAATGATCTTATCTTAACCTCCTGGACAGAGGTTAGAAAAGCCAGCTACCGTGAAATGATCTATGTGAATGACACAAATCAACCTCTTTGGATGCTTTTAAACCAATGTCATGTATTTTCTTAATAAAACTGCACATGTACAGTGGATATGTTTTAATGATAAAGAGTAGTATTATTCATCCATGACATCAAAATTCTTTGAATCTACAATACATAGGGTAAAATGAGACCAGGAGTCTTCAGAGTCTTCTGTATACAAGGTGCTCCACAAGGATTGTAAAGATATGATAGATAGTTGCATACACTGAGTTGATATTTAGGTCAACTCCACTGTGGGCAATGCAGTGTGGTGACCCACCCACCCACTGTCTCTTTAGCTGGGGAGGTGGAGGGGTGGGTGGGTGTTAGGCTTTGAGGAGTACACGGTGTTCCAGCAGTCTTTACATACAGTTTACAGCTGACGCACACATATGCGCACAGATGCATGCGTGCGAATGTGTCTCTGTAAGTTGAATGTACAGTGAGAAAGTACATTGTGTCCACATTCGCATGAAATGTCCTACAGCAGAACAAGTGTGCCAGTGTATCTAAACTGTGGGAGTGTCAATAATGAAATACAGATGAAGATCCTTAATTTTCAAAATAGTTTGTTTTATGAATTTTATGTTTCCCATGTTTGTTTATTTGTTGGTTTACACAAAATTACAGGAGTATACAAAAATGACCAAATATTAGTATCAGTGTTTCATGGAACTTTGACATTCTAATAAGTGGTTCTATATCATACATTATATAAGTTACATTATTAAAATGTTATCCATTACTTTATTAAATATTTTCATGTTTAATTAAATGAAATTAGTTAAATTGTATTACTTGTATTTTAGGTGTGTAATATTTAAACATCTACATGCTCCCAGTTTTTACATTTTTTACATCACATGTTCTTTCATCATCCCTCCTCCTCATGCACGCACACAGGTGTTCAGAGTCATTTGTCACCACCTGAGCGTCCTGTCACTTATCCACCCATCACCTCTTGTCTGTTGGAGCAGTTCTCACAACCAGACCTTGTTTCTCACAACAACACAAAACCTTCTCAGAAATGTGGGAATCACAGACAAGCACATCTCACAGAAAAAGCCCGGCTGGTGTACAAGAACGCTCAGACTACAGAGGAAGCTTTGTGAGGCGGCACAAAAACACAGGAGCAGGGTCAGCCTTTCACCTGCAGTCAGAATACATCAGAGCCTGGGCAGCGGGTAAATAATACTGAAGATTTGGAGGCACCTTCTCTTCTCTCTTTCACGTTTTCACCCGCCTATCACCATCATCACATCTGTGGCTCTGTGTCATTTGTCATTTAACACCACAAATTGTCAAGACTTATGTGAAATTGCTTCTGTCAAGAGTCAGAAGACGAGACACTAAAGCTTGTCAAGCGACATGTTTAGATTAATTATTTCCAGGGTGACAGACGCAACGTAAATCCTGTATTGAGCGAGCAGCTGTGAAATGTTGGGACATGACGGTAAAGACAAATGAGGTTTATGTTACGGCACCGGTTGATTATATGGTGGCTGCTGCTGCTCAGACCACTGATGCGCTCCTTTGGAAACATCCGCACCAGGACAGAGGCTCATGTTGACATCAAAAACACCCACCCACACCTGGTGCACTGAGCTGAGTTGTAAACATGCAGCCTCTTAATAAACAGGGGTGGAAAAGTGCTGCTAGGTGTGTGTTACTTTTATTTTGAAGTGCTGATGTACAGTTCAGTCTATGCATGTTCTTTGTCTTTTTATGTTGCCTGGAGGGCGAGGGACAGCAAGTACTGCATGTACATTTACCCTGCATTTCCAGTACATGGAAAAAGACGTATTAGTATTGTTTATATACAATTGTTGTCATTCATTGTCAATGTTTGACCCAAAAATCAGAGCATTACCACTGATAATAGGATTCATCCACAGGGGAACATGGGAGTGTTTCACTGCTACAAAGCTTCTGAGCAAACTACAGATCAACAGGCCAAATGTCTTGAGGAAAAAGCTCATAAGTCAAATCTTTTAATCCTACTATAACATGACAAAACGATACAGTACGTATATTCAGCCACAAGGAGTCTCTGAATTCAATAGTGATCAAAAGGCCAGGCCAGTTACGGAAGAATGAACATTTAAAATGTAGCTAAATCAAATAGATTCATTATCTTGAATATAAATACAACATTGCTCCATATGTATTTGATGATGTGTATGTAAGTACTCAGTTGTAACTTCTTAGTTTTTGTACATTTCTCGTAATGTCTGCTCTCATGCCAGGGCCTGGGGGATCTAAAATGTGGAATGTGGAACAACATAAGGACCCTGCTCCTTTTGTTCTCGTCATACATGTAGAAAGGAAAAGAACATGGGTGCATACGAGGGAGGGAAGATGTTGTTTGTGTTCTCATGGTGGACCTTCAATCAGTCTATGCAAAAAAAAAGGAATCAGGGCAGGGCGATAAAATTGCAGCTGTGGTTCTCTTGGCCTGTGTGAGGGGAAATAAAGAGGGAACAGTATGTGCAGGACTGTGCTACATGCTTACATGTGAGAGACGGGGGCAGGGGGGAGGGAGGGAGAGAGGGAGAGAGGGAGAGAGAGAGAGAGAGAGAGAGAGAGAGAGAGTTTTAGTGCCGTCCCACCACTGATTCCCTCTCATTTTCATTCATAATTTACTGCCCCCACTGTCCTGTCTGCAGAGAGGAACAGGCCCAGGCATTGCCCCCCCCCCTCCCTCTCTCTCTCTCTCTC
>JAFBJT010088687.1:12125-17125 GCA_016785325.1 Chascanopsetta lugubris
ACTCTTGTTCTCTTTTTCTCTTTTGTTCTTTTGTTCGTTTTCTCTTTTTCTCTTTTATTCTTTTACTCTTTTATTTTTTTACTCTTTTACTCTTTTACTCTTTTATTCTTTTACTCTTTTACTCTTTTACTCTTTTATTCTTTTACTCTTTTATTCTTTTACTCTTTTACTCTTTTATTCTTTTATTCTTTTACTCTTTTACTCTTTTACTCTTTTACTCTTTTACTCTTTTATTCTTTTACTCTTTTACTCTTTTACTCTTTTACTCTTTTATTCTTTTATTTCAAAACAAAGAATTGATGCTGTTGAAAATCTTCCTGTGATCTCAGGTTTTACTTCACGATGTCTCTGGAGCCACTCTGGCCTCTCAGACTCTGGGGGCGGAGCATAGGAGTCACGTGTTCCCAGGCCTGGTCCCTGGTAGGCTGTACCGCGCCGAGGTCATCACGCGCAGCGGCGAGCTGACCAATAACGCGTCGGCTCTGGGACGCACCAGTCAGTGGAGATGTTCCCGTTTGAAGGTTGATGGTATTTTTCACCGTTTGTTCTCATCATCTTTATTTCTCCGCCCAGCTCCGCTGCCGCCCACTCACCTGTCCGTCAAACAAGGCTCCACCAATGAGACGGTGGAGTTGTCCTGGTCTGGCCCCGCCTCCGGGGACTACGACAACTTCAGCCTGCAGTGGACTCCCCCCGATCGCCTGTCAATCACACACACTCACCTGAGCGGCTGCGTCGTGAGCCGCATGTTTCCGGGGCGACAGTACAACTTCACCGTCACCACCGTCGGCGGGGGCGTGGCCGGGGGCGGGCCCACGGTCAGGAGCCAGCCAATCCAGAGGAGCGTCAGGACAAGTAGGTTTTATAACATTGCAGAGTTTGACGTCGAACAGAAAGAGTCCGAGTCCGATTCCGCACTGAAAACACGGAAGAACAACAACAACAAACACTCCTCCCTTCTCTCCTCCTCCCTTCTCTCCTCCTCCCTTCTCTCCTTCCTTCTTTCTCTCCTCCTCCCTTCTCTCCTCCCTCTTTCTCTCCTCCTCCCTTCTCTCCTCCTCCCTTCTCTCCTCCTCCCTTCTCTCCTCCTCCCTTCTCTCCTCCCTCTTTCTCTCCTCCTCCCTTCTCTCCTCCTCCCTTCTCTCCTCCTCCCTTCTCTCCTCCTCCCTTCATCCTGGTCTCCTCCCACAGGTCCGTCTCCTCTCCGTTCCCTCCATTGTTTCCCGCTCTCCTCCTCCTCCCTCTCCTGCTCGTGGTCGGCGCCGCTCTCTGACTTCGACTCGTACGAGGTGGAGTGTCGTCGCCACGACAGCAGGTCGTTGACCTCGGCGCTGAGACTGGCTCAGGGCGTCGCCGCGGTAACGCTGGATCACCTGGAGGCCTACAGGAAGTACACGGTGACGGTGCGAGTGTCATCCGCCGGCCACACCAGCCCACCCTCAACACACACCACCGTCACCATGATAGACCGTGAGCACACACACACACACACACACACACACACACACACACACACACACACAGTCTGGTGTTTAAGTAGAACTCATCTCCAGAGGCTCAGACTGAACCTCCAGCTCTGATTCCTTCATGTTCTCTAAAAAAAGTTCATATTCCACTGACCTCTGACCTCTGACCTCTGACCTCTGACCTCTGACCTCTGACCTCCACCTGCTCCATGTGCAGTTCTTCTCACTCTCACCAGGGGGCAGAGTTGATGAGACCTGGTTCATGTTCATGGAAGTGAATCATAAATAATCATTCAGAGTTTTAGATGAATATAAAACACAATGTTGAGTCTGGATTATCGTCAGTGTGAAAAGATGAAACTTTAATCTTCTTTTTCTTTTCCTCTCCTTTTTTCTGTGACCTAAAACTCTCCGTTTCTCCTCGTCCTCCTCTGCCTCGCTCTCTCGCGCTTCCTGTGTTACGTTATAAATCATCCTGACAGCGAGTGGAAACACACCCAGATACAGTTGATGAGTTCAGTTCTTTAGTTTTCTTTTTCCAAAAGTTTCTCTTCTTCAGCCTGAGACAAATACTCACATTTATAAATGTTAAATAAAAGAAAAGAATAATAAATGTCTGTTAATTAATATCATTCATTCAAAATATAGAATTTGAGCTCATTTTACAAAACCAAGAGAAACTGTGAATCCCTGAATAAATGAAGGTAATTAACCAATGGCTTTCCTCCCAGGTCCTCCGGTCCCGCCCCCCAGCGTGCGAGTCAGCGAGAGGTCGTCCAAGGTCACGCCGTCCTCCATCTTGTTTCGCTTCAACTGCTCCTGGTTCAGCGACGCCAACGGAGCCGTGCGCTTCTTCTCGGTGGTCGTGGCCGAGTCTGAGGGTGAAAACACAAACAAACATGGAGGACCTCGGTTTTAAACTCCCTGTTCCATCAACGCCTTTCTTCTTCTTCCTCCTCCTCTTCTTCCTCCTCCTCTTCTTCTTCTTCTTCCTCTTGTTGCAGAAAACGAGCTCCTGCAGCCGGAGCAGCGCCACCCTCTGCCCACGTACCACGACTACATCAGCAACTCCTCCGTGCGAGCCTATCAGACGGCTTACTTCCCCAGCCGCTGTCCTCAGGACACGGAGACCTCTAGTGGACAGGTGGGGGAACGACAGCCCCTCCACTCTGTCCGCTGAGAGTCAGGCTGACGGTTTGATTCCTCAGGTGGTGGAGATCAACCTGGGAGCAGGAGGGGACCGACTGGGCGGAGCCTGTGACCGTTTCCATGACGACGACCTCTACATGACTGACAGCTACGGTGGATTCTGTGACGGACCCCTGAAAGCAAAGACCTCGTACAGGTAGAGGAACACAACCTGATCCTGCCCACTGCCTGTGAGCAAGGCAGCCCTCATCTACAGCTCTGTGTGTGTGTGTGTGTGTGTGTGTGTGTGTGTGTGTGTGTGTGTGTGTGTTCAGGCTGAGTGTTCGAGCTTTCACCAAACTGTTTGATGAAAACCACAACGAGTTCCCTGAGCCGCTCTTCACAGACACGTACCTGTCCATGCCGCTGAGGACACACGCAGGTCAGACACACACACACACACACACACACACACACACACACACTCTCTGTGGGAGGCGCCTCGTCACTGATCCACTTGATGATTTAAAATATAAAACATGTCACTGACTCAAAAACATTATTTAAAATCATTTCATTTCTTTCTAATAATAATGATAATAAAGATAGTAATGATAATAACTACAGATCCTAATGATAATAACTACAGATCCTAATGATATCAAACACTCGTATATGTTTTCATCTGTCTGTTGTGTGTCAGAGCCACTAGGGGGCGTAGTGGAGGGTTTGAGCGCCGGCATGTTTCTGATCGGGATGATGGTGGCCGTCGTCTCTCTGCTGGTTTACAGACAGAGGCTTCGCAAAGTGTGAGTACAAACTTTACCTTCACTGAACTCATCAATCTGTGATCAATGAGTCTCTATAATCAATCAAATCACATTCATGAGCCTGAGCTCACTGTGGCACCGAGCTCTGCCAGCAGGTGGCGCCTCCAGCCCTTTAACGAGGCCACACATCACTGTGCATCACTAACCTTTGGTACAATGAGTCCTTCTACTTCCTGGTTCAGCACAGGTGGAGCAAGAGGCCACGCCCCTTCATTATCCATGATTTCAAAGCTGGATAGAATCAAAATCAGCCAGTTAGAAAATAAATCAGCAAAGCACAGAAAACATGTGGAGGGGGTGGAGCCTCGAGTGGCCAAACTGTGAACTGCAGGTCATTAACTCTTCACAGCATCGGCTTCATCTGTCAGCCCCATTTACTGAACATAAACTGTGTGTGTGTGTGTGTGTGTGTGTGTGTGCAGGGCTGTGCAGGAGAACCCGGTGGTGAGGATGAGTATGTGGAAGGAGGTTCCATCTGCAGGACTATATATGGGAGTCAGGAGGTGAGTGTGTGTGTGTGTGTGTGTGTGAGTGTGTGTGTGTGTGTGTTTATGTTATTTCCAGTAAATGATCAACATTATAATGAACAGCATTTTTATTTCTTCTGTTGCAGCAACAGACGAGTCACCAGGTAACGACCTCATCGTTTCTTCAACTCCTCTACATGATGTGATGACGACACGTGTTTCATCATCGTGTGTGTGTGTGTGTGTGTGTGTGTGTGTGTGTGTGTGTGCAGCCCGGTGAAGGCCTGTCACTTTGAGTCTCACCTGTCCAAACTCCAGGCCGACTCTAACTACCTGCTGTCGGAGGAGTTTGAGGTGAAGCTCTGACGCGCAGATGAAGTTGTGCTTGATTGTTCTGTGATGATGAGAACGTCGATGTTCTGTGATGATGAGAACGTCAATGTTCTGTGATGATGAGAACGTCGATGTTCTGTGATGATGAGAACGTCGATGTTCTGTGATGATGAGAACGTCGATGTTCTGTGATGATGAGAACGTCGATGTTCTGCGATTCAGGATCTTAAAGACGTGGGTCGGAACCAAACCATGGACGTGGCTCGGCTCCCGGAGAACCGAGGGAAGAACCGATACAACAACATCCTGCCATGTGAGCGTCCGCTTCGTTTCCTGAACATTTACCTGAACGATTGACGTGAATTTCACAGTGGAAATAAAAGGTTTTATTCTCGCGCTTAAAAAATCAAAACTCTGATTTTTATTTTCCAGACGATTCAACCAGAGTCAAGTTGTCGTACCTGGAGGACGACCCCTGCTCCGACTACATCAACGCCAGCTACGTCCCTGTACGTACCACACACACACACACACACACACACACACACACACACACGCTCTGTAACACACTGTGTGTGTGTGTAGGGTAATAACTACCGCAGGGAGTACATCGCCACCCAGGGGCCTCTGCCTGGAACCAAGGATGATTTCTGGCGCATGGTTTGGGAGCAGAGCGTCTTCAACGTGGTGATGGTGACTCAGTGTGTGGAGAAAGGACGGGTGAGCGCAGTCACTCCACTCAAAACAATTAATTAGTCCGTTCATTTCAATGAATC
>JAFBJT010088687.1:22125-26925 GCA_016785325.1 Chascanopsetta lugubris
CGGCTTCACCGTGACATCACCCAGAGGACGTACATATATGGTCATTTCACTTCAGCAGGTCCAACGGGCAGAGGGACACGCCCCTTTCTGCTCACGCAGCACAATGTGAAGGCGGGGCCCCGGCTGATCCGGAGGAAGCGGGGGTTTATGAAGGGGGCGGGGCTTCCTCAAAGAGCTCGAGGTGAACAGAGAAGGTTTCAGCTTAGTGGTCCTTGTTCCTGCAGGAGGAGCAGCAGCAGCAGCAGCAGCAGCAGCAGCAGCAGCAGCAGCAGCAGCAGCAGCGCGGAGGGGGAACTGATGCTCGGTGGAATGGACGAGTCGATGTTCACCGGAGCCCTTCACTGGATTCCAGTGACGACTAAAGGATACTGGCAAATCAAGATGGACAGGTGTCATAACATTCATCTTTACAGTTTAAAGGGGCTATATGTTGTTTGTTTGACCGTGTGTGTGTGTGTGTGTGTGTGTGTGTGTGTGTGTGTGTGTGTGTGTCAGTGTGGCCGTGCAGGGTATGGACTCCTTCTGTCCTCGCGGTTGCCAGGCGATCGTGGACACCGGAACCTCCCTGATCGCTGGTCCCACCAGTGACATCCTCAGCCTCCAGCAGCTGATCGGAGCCACGCCCACAAACATCGGAGAAGTAAAAACACAGAGACTCTTCCTCTCGGCTCTGAAAGGAAAAACAAGTCTCACTGATGATGTTTGTGTTTAGTTTGTCATCGACTGCGCCAGACTCTCCAGTCTGCCCCACGTGACCTTCGTCCTCGGGGGGGCGGAGTTCACGCTGAGCGCCCAGGAATACGTCCGCAGGGTAACTGTCTGTTTGTGGGCGTGGCTTCTCTCATCAGCGCCCTGTCCCTCAGGCTGCCGTGTCCAAACCTGTGTGTGTGTGTGTCTCAGGAGATGCTGGGGGAGCGGGAGCTGTGTCTGAGCGGCTTCCAGGGCGTGGACATGGTGTCTCCCGAGGGGCCGCTGTGGATCCTGGGGGACGTCTTCCTCAGCCACTTCTACAGCGTCTTCGACAGGGGGCAGGACCGCGTGGGCCTGGCGCCGGCCAAACACCCCGGCTCCGCATGAGTCGCTTCATCAATAAAGGTCATCGACTAATCTGCTGCAAACGTCTGCCCCTGTTGTCGTGTAGTGTAAAGACGCATGACCAGTCAGCATTTTTGGTTTTATTATAGAAAGGAGTTTTTGTGTCGATCCGGCAGCGACGACACAAAGTAAAGAATAGAACTTCAAGTTACATCCAAAGATTTGACTTTAAAACCTTTAAAGTCCCCTCAGTTGTTTTTGGTTTCCTTGACGCCGCCGCCTCCGTCCTCGCCTCCGTCCTCGCTCACGCCCTGGAAGCTGTGGTCGTACCCGGGGTCGGGGATCTGCAGGGTGTCAGCAGGGGGCGCTCTCCGCGACTGGAACCGGGCCAGACACCGTCTCCGCCTGCCCAGAGCCTTCGGGCTCGGCAGGCTGCGAACCGAGCCCTTGGACGTCTGCCGGGAGAACTGCAGGGAGAACTGGCGCCTTCGCTGTTGGGTGGGCGTGCGATGGAGGACGCTGGGCGTCGTCCACTGGAATTCTTTCGGTCCCAGTTGAGTCGGAGAATAACAAACCCTGGAACCGGACCTGGAGAAGAACACGGGCCACAAAACACGTGATCAAACTTCAGAGCTTCGAAGGAAAGGCAGCGGCATCCGTCAGTCACCTCGGTGTGTCCAGGCCTGGCGCCGGCTCAGGGGGGGAAGGGTCCAGCCCGTTGCGGCGGTTCTCCACCGCCGCCGCGCTCGCACATTCCTCACACTTCTGACAAACGTGAGCGGTGAGCGGCGGACTGATGATGAGCTGCGGAAACGCGGTGGCGGGAGAGTGTTCCGGCGAAGGCGGGTTGCTGCTGACCTCCCTCAGCGTGGACAGGGTGTCCATGGGGGGAGGGGGCGTGGTCACAGAGGAGGGTGGAGCCATGACGCCTTCGCCTGGGTTGAGGCTGAAGGGAAGGAACCGGATCATCAAGTCTTTACGGTTCAGGACCTGAAAACAGAGACGTGACAACTGACCTGAAGTCTGGGAAGAAGCTTCCTGTGGCGTCGCTGCTGTGGCGTTTGAAGACGGGCCGCGGGGGCCGGAGGTCAGCAGGGTCCTGGACGCTGAGCAGGCGGCGCACTCGACCCAGGACCTGCAGCGCGGTCACACCGATCAGTTCACCGATCAGTTCACCGATCAGTTCACAGATCAGTTCACCGATCAGTTCACCGATCAAAGAATCAAACCGAAGCGAAAACACGACAGGAAACACAGTTTACCGACTCTTGGCGCCGAACCAGAACCGGCTCCTGTTGCCGCGGGCGACCGTCGCTAACGTCAACGTCATCCACCTGCAGAATGTCCGAGAGCCTGGAAGAGACATTGGACCGATTTTGTCGATCCGACACATCTGTTACCACTTTATGAAACAATTCAGCCTCGGCCAATCAGACGGCTCCGGTGTTAAACGCATACTGACCCCATGTCGGTGGTGGAGCCGAGGAAGGAGGGGATGCAGGAGTCGGCGGCCGCCAGCGTGTACGGCGGCCGCGCGTCGCAGTCGTTCCAGTACATGTCTTTGGTCATGTGAGGCAGGTTCATGTGCATCTCGTCCACGGCCAACAGCGACACCTGCAGGGGGCAACAGGAAGTGATGAGGAGGACAGGTGGACACCTGCTGGACCACCGACGTGACTCTGGCTCTATCTGGTGGCCACGAGGGGGACGACTCGTAGAAGCATCCACCCCAGCACACACACACTTTATTAGTTCAATTAATTTTCCAAATGGATTAAAAAAATTTTTTATATAATATTAAAAAGACATGTGGGAGAGAGTTCATACGTTTATGAGAAAGTTAAATTTAAGACCTTTTAAGTTTTATTTAGTCCTAATAACTTAAGCATCAACTTGAAACAACATAACATAAGTATAACCACAAATCCAAGTATCAATATTATCATTATTATTATTATTATCATTATTATTATTGTTATTATTAATAATAATAATAATGATAATAATATCATAATCTATTTATACAATTAAGCATACTGTATTCATATAATTGTATGTATTTATTTATATCATATTTTTTCATTTTATATATTTATTCTTATTGTATTTAATTATCTTATTTTATACATTTATATTAAATTCAACTAGTTATTCATTCATTCCATTTATCTTTATTTCATCTTATTTTTCACGAAATGAAAAAAGTCCCGCGTCTTTTCAAACAGCGTGACGTCAGAGCCTCCGCTGTGTCCGTTTCCGGTGACAGAAAACCCCGCCCACAAACTGTTTCGTGTCCTCACCTACGTCCGCAGTATGGAAATAAAAACTCATGAGTCACTTGGGTCACCACAGTTCAACCTCATTCGAAAGCAGAAATATGTCTGGTCGCGGCAAAGGCGGGAAAGGTCTCGGTAAAGGCGGCGCCAAGCGCCACCGTAAAGTTCTCCGTGACAACATCCAGGGAATCACCAAACCCGCCATCCGCCGTTTGGCTCGGCGCGGCGGCGTGAAGCGGATCTCCGGTCTGATCTACGAGGAGACTCGCGGCGTGCTGAAGGTTTTCCTGGAGAACGTGATCCGTGACGCCGTCACCTACACCGAGCACGCCAAGAGGAAGACGGTGACCGCCATGGACGTGGTGTACGCGCTGAAGAGGCAGGGCCGCACTCTCTACGGCTTCGGAGGTTAAAACGCCGTCACAACAACAAACAGGATTGTCTACAACAATACCCCCAACGGCTCTTTTAAGAGCCACCCACGAACATCAAAGAGCATAATTCTCCCCACATCATAACTATAGATGAGCCGGAAGATGTTAAGTAGGTCATATGTAAATTAGTCCTGAGCTAAGTTCAAATTAATTTATAATAGTAAAAAAGACTTTATACTATTAAATACACGAGGTTCTGTTCAGAACTAAATCGTTACTATGACGTGTTGTGAAGTTGCATTTTTTTTATAATTATATTACAGTAATACTATCATCTTATAATAAATTGATGAATCTGTTGATTTAATACGACATAATAACTTAATACGAGAAATAACAGAATGAAAATATTAATTCAGGTGAGTTTAAATGTGAACGGTTGAATGTGAATAAATAATTCATTCAAATATAATTAATCTCCTGATTTAAATGTAAAATGTTAAATGTACAATGAATAGATAGAAAAAATAGTTCCACAAACCGGAAGCTCTCGTCTCAAACAAAGAGCCTTTCATCCGCCGCCCTGCGGATAATGTGGACCAATCACAAAACGGAGACCGCGCAGCCCCATTTGCATGATGGGTATAAATACAGATTCCGCCGTCACCGCTCAGTCGTGTTAACGTATCGAATCCAAGATGCCGGAGAGCGCGAAGTCCGCCCCCAAGAAGGGCTCGAAGAAAGCGGTGACGAAGAGCGCTGCTAAAGGCGGGAAGAAGCGGAGGAAGACCCGGAAGGAGAGTTACGCCATCTACGTGTACAAGGTGCTGAAGCAGGTGCACCCCGACACCGGCATCTCCTCTAAAGCCATGGGCATCATGAACTCGTTCGTCGGCGACATCTTCGAGCGGATCGCCGGTGAGGCCTCCCGCCTGGCTCATTACAACAAGCGTTCCACCATCACTTCCAGGGAGATCCAGACCGCCGTCCGCCTGCTGCTGCCCGGGGAGCTGGCCAAACACGCCGTGTCCGAGGGAACCAAGGCCGTCACCAAGTACACCAGCTCCAAGTGAAGCCCACACATCCCATAATACTATGTACACCTCAAAGGCTCT
>JAFBJT010088720.1:0-12314 GCA_016785325.1 Chascanopsetta lugubris
GAGAGGATTTCATGTCATTTCATTTCTTTGATTGTATTTCTTTTTTTTTTTGATGGAATATTTGTTTCATTGAATTTCTCTTTTTTATTTTGATCTTATTTCATTTCATTTCAAATGTTGTGTTTTATTAAAAAGTATCCAGTTGTAGCGACTGCACCCTTAAGGTAACTATTTTAGTAACTGAGATACAACGTCATAAAACTAATTTAGTAACTTAGTTACGGCTTCATTTAAGTAACTAGTTGTAGTTACTTCTCCCAAAAAGTGACTAATTTAGTAACGGAGACGTAGCTTTATCAAAGTAACCAGTTATAGTTGAGAGTTACCTCACCCAAAAAGCAACTGATGTCCTGTTTTGTCTCTCTATTCTCCAGATGCATTAGGCTACGGCCACCAGTCATAGCCCCCCCCCCCCCCCCCCCCCCCCCCCCCCCCCCCCCCCCCCCCCCCACCCCCCCCCCACCCCGAACTGCAAGTGCACCACACCTCACCATACATGGAGAGTGGATGGCCAGAAGAATGCTGACTTTCATCCATAATTCTCTTTTTCCATGAACCCCCCCGCTTCCCTCTCTCTGTGAACATGATCCAGGAGCAGCATATGGTTTGGCGAGTGCTCTCTCTCTCTCTCGCTCGCTCGCTCGTTCATGTGGAAGCCAGAGACACTTGAGAGCAGAGTGGGACAATACCGCCACATGATGATGAGGGTGTGGGGTCACGTTCCCATTTCTATTGTCTCATTCATGCATCATGCTTCAATTTGAAAGATATTTAATGGTGCAGTGTGTTTTCAGTCATTTTCGTCAAAAGTGCACAAAATAAAACAAAAGCTATTTTTTTTCCACATGACCCTTAAATGAGCCCATTAATGTATATTTACATGAGGAGTGGGTCCTCTCTACGGGGGCAGCCATGTTTTTACAGTAGCCCAGAGTGGACGTATTAAACATCTTTTGAGTTTGAATGACAGCTGAAGTCGACCATAGGTTCTCCTGCATGTTCAGAGGGGTGAAGGTGAGGTGATGGATACAACATGCAGCTTCACCAACAGATGTCTCCAAATGTTGCACACTGCACCTTTACGATGTTCCTTTGCTTCTGTTGTGCAAATGTGGGAGCAGGGCGTTTGCTGGGAATGCTGGGTGTCCTCTGTGGTTTGTTTATGAGGGAGGCTTGGCTCCATATGTGGGCCAGATGCCCACATTTCTGCTTCAGAGCACATCTGATGTACATTTAAAAAAATAACTTCAATGGATGCTCCTTGAAAATATCAGATATTGCAACATCATGTGGTCTCCTGGCGCAGAAATGGCTTATTTTAGAAATCCTGAACACAAACAGCCGTGTACCTTGATGCTATGTGGGAACACTGCATTTACTACACATTGGGTCTGTGGAAATGAAGCTACTCTTCATATTTATTAATCAAGAGTCATGTAAGTATGAGAATGACTATGGCACAGTATTTACAGACATGCTGTTTACATTATGAAGACTGTTACCCTGACATCTACTGACAGGACTCTGGTATTTCACTCTTAACCGTGAACATTATTTTTTTGTATTTGTTGACCACTATTGAAATCTAACACATGCTTGCAATAAAGTCCTTTAATGATTTTGTTTTTATAATTGGATTTTTTTGTGTCCCTTTAAAATATAATGCTACAAACGCTCTCATCACTTTTCTCTTCTGACCACTTTCACTTCTGAAAAGCATTCAAAGCACTATTGTGTAATATTTTAGGTATTTTTTTCAATCTCTATTATCAGTAATTGAAAATAATATCATAAAAATATAGTATAATCTGAAAATGTGTAATATTTCCAAGATTGCTCTTATATTCTAAATCTACTTACACAGTGAAATTTCAAACTAGATTATTAATTCTTCAACCAATAATAATGTCATAATTAGATAAATAAAAAGTATTAAGATAATAGGATAGAATAGTAATACATCTATACTTTATAATTTAGTGAATGTGATGGGACATTTGCATGCTTATGCTTCAGTTCTACAAAAATAAATTATTTCTTAGGATAATGCAAAATAGGGGCATACAGATTAGTTGTATTTTGTGTTTACTACATGGAATTTGATATTTTGGGGATTCGAAAAATTATAATATCATCAACACCTTTTAAATGCTTATTTAACAGAGCACTCACCAGAACCTAAAGTCAAAACCGCAGTTCCTGTGTCAACCAGTGGGAGGCGTTGATAGACGGATTCCGTTTCCCGTTAGCCCATCAAGCTGCATATCCCAAGCGTTGATATTGCGAAGATGGAGGCTGTTGTGTTGTAGAGCAAGATTCTCAGAGAGCACAGAACTGTGGAGCTTCAGAGAATTGTTATGACAAGATTCCCAGCCCGTTCAGGTAAACACAAACCCCACCGCTTGCTTTGCTGTCGACCAAACGCCAGCCCCTCTACAAACGTCGTGTAGCTAGCAAAATGACAGCTAATGTCAACCAAAGGGCTAGCGCAGCAAACAGCAACTGGGCTAGCTAATAGCAGCGGAATATCAACTACAGCGTAGTTGACAGATAGCTGATACGTTAGCCCGTAGAATTACCGGTTTTCGCTAACGACAGCTTATCGTCTTATCTACACAGATGATGCTGTAATGCAAAGAGCTACCCGCGGCTAACTCCGCTAATGTCAGCCAACAGGATGGGCTAGATGTTTTGATGTCAGTGCTAGCTCACTGTTAGCATGCTAGCCCCTTTCAGAACCGTTTCCTGGTTGAGACTCCCCTGCTAGTGACCGATGATTAAGACATAAACGGGTGTGTGTATTAAAGTCAGCTAGTGTTTAGCTAACACAACACAACGGTAGCTCTGATGTATAAGGCTTTCCCGGGTAGTTGTATGAGGTTAGATTAGTGATAACATCAGAAATCTTTATTTACTGTGTCAATATACGTACTTCAGTGAACACACCCCTGGTTTTATGAATAATTATATATTTTATTATGTATATCATCGTTTAAAAAAAAAGTCCTTTATCATATTATTTCCTACTGAACTCATGAGATTAGTATACACTATTTTATGAAGTAAAATCGAGATCAACATGTCCTTCAAGAAACTCCTATAGAGGAGGATTTTCAATTAAAGGTGCAGGTAAGAGTCCTGCAGATTTTCCACCTCCATTAGTAAATGACTTACATTACATGTATACGAATGTAAAAATCACCTGAATGAATGACTTTCTTTTTACATTACCTCAAAATGTCATGTCATGTCATCTTCTACCGATTATCCAGTGTTGTGGGTCGCAGGGTATTTCTACCAGTACACATAGGGCCTTTTTTGGGGGGTAGGTATCAGTGTCAGGGCCGGTGACACTGCAGCAGGGCCAGAGTGGGATTCGAATCAGTGATCTTTGCTTCTAAAGGTGACTGCTCTAACCACTGATCCACTGCTGCCCTGTTCCCCTAAAATGAGCCCTTTAAATGTATGTTTACATCAGGAGCAGTTCTTCTCTTTGGGGGCGGCCATGGTTTTACAGTAGCCCAGAGCGGACATATTAAACATCCTCTGAGGGCTATCCATAGATTCTCCTACATGCTCGGAAGGAAAGGGTGACATGAAGTATAGTACAACATGCAGCTTCACCAAATCTTACTCACTGCTCCCTTAATATTAGATATACAGCTCTAATTCAAATACTCTCACATCAGAATCGAAACATTACTTGAGCGGTAGAAGTATTTATTCACATTTTACGTCATCAGCTGAAGAGTTTAATCATTCTCTTCATTTCCTTGGTGTTACCTTGGTTACCTCTCTGTGGTAGCTGCCATTTTTTTCCCCCAGTAAACCAACATTGGCCAACTCAGCACCTTTGAGCCCATTAAAGTCATAAAATTGTATCCTCTGTGGTGTATGTGTTTGCAGGTGGAGGCAGGAGGTGTGAGTAGCGTGCAGTAAACTCCGGCACCATGTACTCCGAGTGGCGCTCGCTGCAGCTGGTGGTGCAGAGCGACCAGGGCCACCTCAGCGTACTGCACACCTATCCCACCAGCGTGGGCACAGAGGTCGCCAATGCCGTGGTCAAGCCTCTGGGCACGGCCGTGAGCCCCGTGGCGACGGAGAACATCCTGAAGACGGATAAAGAGGTGAGGAAAAACGGTCACATAAATTCGTTAAAAAATAGAAGATTTCTGAATTTTGAAACAGAATTAAACTTATTTGAATGTTAATTATTTTTGTGCCAGAGGAAATTGCAGTACCACTGTTGGCCACTATGCCCTTTAGCTTCAAAGCTTGCACTTCCTGTGTCCGTTTTTGTCCTGTAACACACCCATGTGTGTGGGGTTTAGTCTTTGAAAACATATTTTTGGATTCGTTTAGGTGCCACAGTGTTTTTCTATATGTTAAAGGAACAGTGTGTAAAATTCCAGTCATTTTTGTCACTTCCAAAAATATTACAAAACAATGACATACTGACATTTTCAGGAATTTCTAATCACTTCAATGTTTTATTTTTTTCCCATTACTCTTAAATGAGCCCATTAATGCATATTTACTCTCTATGGGGGCCGCCATGTTTTTGCAGTAGCTCAGGGTGGACGTACTAAACATCTTTTGAGTTTTATGACAACTGAAGCCTACCATAGGTTCTCCTGCATGTTCAGAAGGGTGAAGGTGAGGTGATGGATACAACTTGCAACTTCACCTCTAGATGTCACCAAATCTTCCTTTAATACAACTTTAGGTGATAGAATTGAGTGACTACAAATAGTTTTGTGTGCACACAGCACAGTGTTTGCTATCTTTTTCCTTCTGCAAAATGAACATTCTCCTCTGTGCCACTTTGAAGCAGCACTGACAACCCACACTCCCTGTTCGGATGATGGCTCATGTGTTGACGGACCGGTATTTCGACCAGATGTAGTGCTTGACATCAAGGCCATACTCCTGTAATGGGATCTCTGTTGACGCTGTCAACGTGTGTCTAAATGTCATTAGACAAAGCTCAATTGGGCCGTTGTATGTCTTTTGCTCAGGAGTGTCTCTGTTCGAGCTACTGTGGCTGATAAAAGTCTGACTGATGAAGTTCAGCAGAAGTTTTATAGCTTCCTCTATCTCTGCAAGAGGCAACCCTTTATGAACCAGGCGCTCAGCTGTCCCATGGGGTCAGGAGATAAGGTGAATGAGTCTTACAAAGTGTGGTTTTCCTCAATTGGATACCAAATGGCAGATTGGCGTCCGATTCTTTTGTTTATATTCTTACTCTTTAATCACAAGCCCTCTTAAAATTATTTTTTTTATGGGTTTTTAGGGTTAGGGTTTGTGAACAACAATTGATCTCCTGGGCTTGATGACGCGCATTTGGTTAAAAGATATTTCTGAAATATTTCTCAGTTATATCTGAGGTGCTGTTGCTTTGAACGTCTCCTCCTGCTGAGGATCAAGCTCAGATAAACCCTCCTGCCACTGCCGATCCCAGGGATAACGGTTCTCCGTTCGCTATGATGGATTTCCATCTCTTAGATTCCAGAAAGGTCACAACATATTTGGATTCATTGCTTCAGATGCCTTCATCTCTTTGTCATCGTTGCAAATGAGCATTCCCGTACATAAAGCTACCTGCTGTTTATGATCTTTATATTAACATAATACCTCACCTCAACCTAAAACTTGCACAGAAAAGTTGTTTACGGTTAAAGTTGCAGTGTGTACGATTTGGTGACCTCTAGAGGTGAAGCTGTATCCATCAGCTCACCCTCTCCCCTCTGAACATGCAGGAGAACCTACGCTAGACTTCAGTTGTCATTAAAACTGAAGAGATGTTTAATGCATGTCAAAAACATGACGGCCTCCGCAGAGAGGATCCGCTCCTCATTTAAATATATATTTATGATTATAAATTCATGAAAATGCCAATATGTTTTTTATTTATTTTGGAATCATTTTAGAAGTGACAAAAATGACAGAAATCGCACGCACTGCACCTTTAACATAAAACCTCATCTGAACCTAAAACGTACACAGAAAAGTTGTTAGCTGTTAAGGTGTATATGTAGCTTTACCATCGCTTTAGCTAGTTAGCTTGCTGGTTATGGACACAAGCATGAACGCTTTGTACGAGATTTCTGCATCTTTCTTCTCCATGATTTTAATAGATCATCCTTCGATAGTAGTTTATCTGAGGTGTTTATCCATTTCTTGCCTTTTGAATAACTCAAACAGAGCATGTGCAACATGGGAGAGATGCTGATACATCTTCATTGTAACCCAATACTTTCTGTGTCCTTGATGAAACACTGCCAAGTATGCTAAGTATGGTCCTTGTAAATACTTCCTCACTGGACATAGTGCAGTCAGACATGCAAGTCCGATATCGTGCCACAACACAATTACAGTACAAATAAGATAAATACTAGAAGCCGTTCCTTCTGCATTTCATGCAAATATCCAGGAATATGTTACATAGCAAATAGCTTCGAAATCACAAGTCATCTAATACATGTATTCAAATGAACGAAAGTGCTTCTGCTCTTAGGTGAAGTGGACCATGGAGGTGCTGTGTTACGGCCTCACCCTCCCCTTAGAAGGGGACACTGTCAAGTTGTGCGTAGACGTGTACACAGACTGGATGATGGCCCTGGTGTCGCCCAGGGACTCGATGCCTCAGCCTGTGGTCAAGGAGCCCAACATGTACGTCCAGACCATCCTGAAACATCTCTACAACGTCTTTGTGCCAAGGTATGTGAGAATCGTGTTCCTGTAGTTTGATGTTTCGTTTAAAATGCTTAGTTTGTGCATGTTCCGTCCCCGTCATTTCAAACCCTATGTTTCCGACCAGGCCTGAGCAGCACAGTCTGAACCACATCAGGCTCTGCCAGCAGGTTCTCACTGCAGTTCAGAAACTGGCCCGAGAGTCCATCTCCATGGTGAGGGAAACATGGGAGGTGCTGCTGCTCTTCCTGCTTCGCATCAATGACACCTTGCTTGCCCCGCCCACGGTTGGAGGTTAGCACCGCCCCCCCCCCCCCCCCCCCCCAGTGATCACTATTTATTTACCTCAGCTACTATCTGATATGGGCTGGATTCTAAAGGCTTGCGTGGAATTATCTCTCAGGGTTGTAACATCAACAAATACGTTCTATGCTCCCTTTCTTTAGTGGGTGTGGCAGAGAAGCTTGCGGAGAAGTTAATGGCGGTGCTATTCGAGGTGTGGCTGCTGGCATGTGCCCGCTGTTTCCCCACACCTCCATACTGGAAAACTGCTCGGGAGATGCTCGCCAACTGGAGACACCACCCTCCCGTGGTGGAGCAGTGGAGCAGAGTGGCCTCTGCTCTGACATCCAGGTGGGAAGGTCATTGAATCAAACTTGTTTAAAGGTGCAGTGTGCAAGATTTGGTGATATCTAGAGGTGAAGTTGCAAGTTGTATCCATCACCTCTGACTCGCCCTCCTGAGAATGCAGGAGAACCGATGGTCGACTTCAGTTGTCATTAAAACTCAAAAAATGTTTAGCACGTCCACTTTTATGACTGGTTCATTTATAGGTGCAGTGTGTAAGATTCTGGTCAATAAAAATTTTGGCACTTCTAAAAATCGTACAAAACAATGACATACTGACATTTTCATGAGTTTATAATCACCCAAATGTTTGGTTTATTTTTCATTACCCTTAAATGAGCCCATTATTGTTTATTTCCATGAAGAGGGAGTTCTCTTGACGGGGGGCCGCCATGTTTTTACCATAGCACAGAGTGGACACACTAAACAGCTTTAATGACAACTGAAGTCTACCATAGGTTCTCCTGCATGATCAGAAGGGTGAGGTGATGGATACAACATGCAACTTCACCAAATCATACGCACTGCACCTTTTAAGGGTAATGGGGAAAAAAATAAAACATTCAGATGCTTATAAATTCATGGAAATGTCCGTATGTAATTGTTTTGTAATATTTCTAGGTGAGAAAACGGACCAAAATATTACACACTGCACCCTTAAGACGTTTCGGGGTCTGTTTATGATATCTATCAGTTTGCGTCTGTTTTTTCCCCCCCATTCAGACTTCTGCGCTTTACCCACGGACCGTCCTTCCCTCCTTTTAAAGTTCCCGATGAGGACGCCAACCTCATTCCCCTAGAGATGGACAACGACTGTGTGGCACAGACATGGTACCGCTTCCTCCACATGCTCAGGTGAATTCTCGACTCTTGTATTTGTCGAAATGAAAGAGTGACGCTTCCTCCTCATCCACTCACACACACACGGTCCCTTTGTTTGTGCGTTTGACGAGACGAAGATGTTTCACGTGCACCTCTCGCCCTTCCCATCAAATATTTCTCTTCTCTATCCACTGCCATCTATTATTCATTTGTTCTCTCTCATCCAGGCTGCTCGACAGACTGCATGTTCATGGTTGCACTGAACAAAGGCATGCTTAGTCATGAATTCATACATTGACACGTTCAAAGAATATACATTTTTAATGGCAGAAATTGAGTGTAATTTAAAGGTGCAGTGTGTAAGATTTCAATCATTTTCGTCACAGACATTGCAAAACAATTGCATTTTCATTCATTTATTGTCACCTAAATGTTTGTAATATGAGCCCGTTAATATATATTTAAATGAGGAGGGGGTCGTCTCTACGGTGGCGGCCATGTTTTACAGGAGTAAAAGTGTTTAATGACGACTGGAGTCGACCATAGGTTTTCCTGCATGTTCAGAAGGGTGAGGGTGAGGTGATGCAACTTCACCTCCAGATGTCACCTAATCTTACACAGAGCACCTTTAAATGATTTAATATTCTTATCAGTGTAAAGAGAGATATCGGAAACGTACTATCTGGTCATTAACTCAGCACAGTCACTAAAGTTTCCCAGAGAATGATAGAAACATATAACCAGCTCATTACATTTAAGAAATGGTCAGTTATGGTGTGTGATGTAGCTAAAGTTTATTGTATATGATATATCTAAAGTTTGGATGAATTTAAACGGTCAATGCACGAAAAATATCGAATTATCAAATAGATATCTTTTGCGCATATAAAGTAGTCTCATAGGAATATCTGTTTTTTGCCCCTCTCCAGTAACCCTGTGGACCTGAGCAATCCCGCGATAGTGAGCACCACTCCGAAGTTCCAGGAGCAGTTCCTCAATTCCAGCGGTATCCCTCACGAAGTGGTCCCGCACCCATGTCTGAAACAGCTCCCCCAGATCTTCTTCAGGGCCATGAGGGGGGTCAGCTGCCTTGTCGATGCCTTCCTGGGTAAGAGCCACACTTCCTGGGGAGAGAGTTGCTGTATTGTTTTTCAAACTCATTTCCTGTTGCAACGAGTTAATTTGAGTTTTATGTTGAGTTCAGCAGACACCCTTGGCTGCGAAGAGTAGCTACGTTTGTACTATTAAAAAAAAAAAAAAGGAGTAAGTATAAATTGAAAACAATAGAGTAGGGGTTTGGTGGTAAAAGGTGAAAATGAAAGAGTCAACACAGACACTACTCCAGAGCAAAATCAGGATGGAGGATGTCAGTCAATCTTTACTCCCTGTTTAAAAAGCAACAACATCTAAATAGAAACATGTCAGTGTGTATTTTTCTTTTTACGCTGTAGGTGTCTCTGTTGAAAAGAAAGATGTTCGGGAGCGGGTGTTCACTTTTTCCCCAGTGCTGCTCCTTCATGGTACAGACATCAGCTGACATTCGATACGGAATGAGATGGGGATATAATGGTCTCTGTGTATTGGTGGTGATGATATTAACATCTGGGGCAAGTGCTTTGAAAGTACAATGAGGACTAAACCACAAGATCGTCCACAAGTGGCAATGAGACCGTAATCAAGATGGATGGAGATGAGTTGCTGGTGATTTCTGTGTAATTGCATGTCAACTAATGAGCATTGTCCATGATTACATCACAGACTCGGAAGCCTCTTCGTTTTTCTCTCTATCTTAACACAAACATTAAATTGGACCGTGATTATATTGAAGAAAGAAACTAAATGAGACTAATCAGAATCCCCCCAAACTCCTCCCTCCCCCAGCTCCCTGCTTTTGAGGGGACGTACAAAAATGGACGTGTCCCTTTGTCTGTCAACAGGTATATCGCGTCCCAGAGCTGACAGTGCCCCGCCCACTCCGGTCAACAGAATGAGCATGTCTCCGCCCCCTTCAATCACCAACACCACGCCCCCTCACAGCCGCAAGCAACGACACACGGCGGTTACTAAAACTACGAGCAAGAGTTCAACGGTAAGCTCTGGAGCCCTTGCACAAATGAAACCACAGTAGAGCCTAGGCCCCTCCCCTTTTGGAAGCCCGAGTGATGATGCCCTGCCATTTGTCTCCCATGTCTAACTCGTCTTTTAAAGGTGCTGCGTGTTAGCGTTTGATCATCGTTGTCACTTCTATTGGTCAAAGAAAAATATCACAAACTAATTACATTCTGACATTTTCATAGTCACCTGAATGTATTTTTGTTTCCATCACTCTTAAATGAGCCCATTAATGTGTATTTACATGAGGAGCGGGACCACTCCACGGGGGCCGCCTTGTTATACCGTTGCCCAGAGTGGACGGACTAAATATGGAAGGACCCAGTGAACATGTATTACAACATTAATGGTCATATTTGTAATTGATGCTTGTTTCTCATGTAAAACTCAGTTTCTATACATTCCCACATTCGTCTCTATGACTAATTTGAAAAACATGTCGGTACAAAAAAAGTATGTACCGGTATATTTACATGAGGAGGTCGTCCTCTCTATGGGGGCCGCCATGTTTTTACAGTAGTAAAAGTGGACGTACTAAACATCTTTTGCGTTTTAATGACAACTGAAGTCGACCGTAGGTTCTCCTGCATGTTCAGAAGGCTGAGACTGAGCTGATGGATACGACATGTAACTTCACCTCTAGATGTCACCAAGTCTTACACACTGCACCTCTGAAGTGGCGTGTTGTCGACACTCCGGTCACACATCTCCCCTCTATCCCTCCCCGCCATGCAGAGCAGCAGCAGTCAACCAACCAAAGCATCCCAGCAGCAGCAGCAACAGCAGCAGCAGCAGCAGCAGCAGCAGACGTCCTCCTCCCCGACTCTCCTCTCCAGCCCCAACCAGAGCAGCTGGGAGTCCCGGCCCCTGCCGGCCCCCGCGCGGCCCAAGGTCAACAGCATCCTCAACCTGTTCGGCCAGTGGCTCTTCGACGCCGCCCTGGTGCACTGTAAACTCCACAGCGGCCTTAGCCGAGACCCCAGCATGACCGGTAAGAAGCCAGTCGATGGGCTCTCTATTAGTGCATGGCCAGGTGGGTGTTTTGTTGCCGTGCATTAGTATTTGTGTGTCTTTCGCCGTTTGTGTGTATGTTGTTGGGATATCCTTTCCTTTTTTTCACCATTTTCTCTGAAACTTCTTTGTGCTCGTCTGTATGCGGAGGGCTTGGTTAGAAGTGGCCTGGTATGAGATTTTCATCGGATTCTAATCCATTTGACATCGAACCAACTGTGACAACACGGCTAAATATACATACAGACAAGAAACATATCCCGATGACTGTGGTATTGGTACGTTTGTTGTTAGAGGAGTCGGCTACAACACAACAAATCTGGCATACCATTGGCTCTCCTGTTTATTTAGATTTTGGTGTAGTGTCCTGCACGTGTCTTACCGTTTCTGATAAAGTTGTAAATGGGTAAAAAAAAAAAAGTCATGTATTGACGAGAACAAGTAAAACACAATTCATGCCTGGTATGAATTGACCCCAAAGTATTGGATCTGATTTGATTTTGTGTCTCTCCACTATTTCTGTTATCTTGCAGCCTCTTTTATCCAAATTCTCCTTTCTTATAAATCTTGTAAGTAGGAACGGCAGCTTTTCTTTCCCCCTCGCTTGATTTGCGTTTCTTGACAAATCGTCCTGCTTTTCAGTTGAGTTACCTCATGACCATCGCCATTACATTGTCACCGTTGTTTTTCCCCGTTGCCATTCCCCTTGTCATACATGCACATACATACATATCCACCAGCCAGCACCCTCTCAACAATATCTCCAGAGGTGATGGAATGGGCTTCACCAGCCGACCACTTGTCTCAAACATACCGTTGCCAGTTTGTGATGCCACCCCCCCCCCCTTGTTTTTTACGTCCCTTGCTTTGGGTCACTCCAATCCTTATTGTTTGGATTCTTAAACCCACCCCTTCCAAAAATAAGTTCAACTGGGATGTTTTATGTCAATTCACCTGATTTGTATCGCTTTGGTGGCTCACTGCATGAATTGAATGTTCCGTAGCTCGAGTGACATAGTCAAATATCATTGTGATAGCCAGGGGAGCTG
>JAFBJT010088720.1:30248-45196 GCA_016785325.1 Chascanopsetta lugubris
TATATGGTCATAGTCGACTAACGCCCAATCACTGAGGGTCAGAGGAGAACTGGTCCCGTCCCCGTAGATCACAACCTGGTCCAATGATAATAATAATAATAACAACAACAGTAACAACAACAACAACAACAGCAACAATAATAATACTAATAATGATTTCAAGTTTTAATGTTTTAGTTGGAAGGTTACAAACTACAATAATGAGGTGATATATTCTATAAAAACAACCATCCCACAGACACACTTGATTTTTTAGGGAAATGGACATGGAGCAGAGATGATACTAAGCCTATGGTAAGTACTTCAAAACAATCCTGACCAATGCTGCTCTCTAGTGGCCAAAACCTGAAAATGAAGTTTATGTTGCTCCCGAGAGCGATTCTTCATTGTCTTTTCAGCAGCAACACTACTACTGCGATTACTGCTGCTGCTGCTGCTGCTACTACTACTACTACTACTACTACTACTACTACTACAGCTAGTACTACTACAAATAATAATAACAATAATAATAATCATCGTCATTTGATATTATTGAAATAATGATAATTATTTTGTCATACCTATTTTACTAACTCAGTTGTGCAATACAGGGACAATTGTGAATGAAAAGTTGTGCACCCAGTGAAAGCACAATCTCGATCAGCCATGACCTCTAGTGGCCAAAGTATGTTAATGTAGGTACAGGTATTTCTGATGATCACACTATGACTTCAAATCTAGAGCAATGTGGGTTCCTCCATTGACATATATATTGTATTTTTATACTATATCACACCACTTACTATTCCATACTATGTAGGAGTATACTTGGATGTGGGAGGCTTATTTATTGACTGTTTTGCTTGTAAACAACATTAACTTGAATGAATAATGAAGCGTGTTGAGCAAGCCTTAAAAAACCTTTTAAGGAGGAAAAATAAATAATCGTATTACACCAAATCATGCACAGCCCTCTAACGTCCTCAGTGAGTGAGAAGGAGGTTGTAAAGCATTTGACCGTTTGAACATGCTCTCCATTCAGTATTTACCAATTCCCTCGCCCCATGTCTCTGCACATGTGATGCTCCCTAGTTGTTTTGTGTGGCTCAAAGCTGTTGTGTAACAGGTAGATACCACTGCGTGGGGGGGGGGGGGGGGGGGGGGGGGGGGGTCAGGTAGCAGCTGATCTTCACCACTAATGAGCAGTGGAGGGAGAGGCAGGAGGAGTCTGAGAGTGCAAAGATTTCCCTGACAAGTGCACTCTGCAAGTTCCCTTATCTCTGAGCCTCAAGTAGTGGTTTGAGCGGATCGGCCGGAGGTCGTCTAAAACTGAGACAGATGATCCCTGCTCATACATTACGATATTGATATTTACAGTGTATCAATACATATCAGCTGCAGGAGGTCCACACAGGTGGTGGAGCTCTCAGTGAAGATGGACAGATTGATAGGTAAGCTTTTTAAACAACTGATCATACTATCATTCAGTGAACGCAGATAGCTCACCCTGCAGGTATAGGGTGTAGGATAAGGTGGTATCTAGTGGTGAGCTTGCAGATTGCAGATGAATACCCTTCACCTCAACGCATCCCCTCCATGCTAGGAGAGGTGGTGCAATGTAATTTAATACTTATTTTCTATTGATGAAAATACTATGAATAATAATGATAATAATAATAATAATAATAATAATAATAATAATGGTAAAAAATAATAATAACACCCAAGTCTTACACACGTGGACCTTTAAAATCTTTCAACTCATTGTCAGAGTCAATATGGATAATGATTGATTTCAACATCCATTAGACAGCCGTTTCCGTGGCAACCTCCACACACCTTGAGGAGTACTGTCAGTGCACCTCTTATCTGAGCGAGACTCTCTTTCATCTCTGCTCACACAGACGGAGCTCTGTTTATCATGTGTTAGATAATGTTCATAGATTATATCAAAGTGTCAAATCATCAGTCTTTAAGAAAATGCATTGGGCTATTTTTTTTATCGTGATGATCACTGGAATACAAAGTTTTATCTTGATGCAAACTTTTTGATTGGATTGATTTCAAATGTCACAAAAGGCTAATGTGAGATGAATCCAGCTGCAGTGTGCAACTTCACCACTAGATATCGCTAATTACTACATCCCATAGATACCTCATAACAGGCTGTATCTGTAATGACTCCTCAGTTTCAAGACACAATCCATCCCATATCACCATGAAATGAATACAGCTCTGAAATATCACACCATTGTCAATTACCATCAGATTTGGTCACATTTCTTGAAAAATCCACGACTGTGACGAAGCGTGTCCTTAGAAGTTCGTACTACTGCGTTGAGGCCAGATGTGGAGAACTAAATGGTTGATACATTTTACACACCTTTGCATATGTGGGGGGACTTTGCACCTGCATGGGAAATTCTCTGGGACCCTCCAAAAGATTTCTGACACATCTATCAATAATTGGCAGGGCTGTTCTACTGCGGTGAGATCCGGCTGCGCTTCGGTTGATAGAATGAATTCGATCTGACATCAACCTGAATCGGTGTGAATGCCATGAGACTGGATCATCTCAGCCTCACGTGGATCTTATATGTAGTCAAATAGAGATAGAAAACATTGAAGCTTTTTGAGTGGGGAGTACAAAAAGTGGGCGTGGTCTCGTGTAAACACAAACATGTTCTCATGCTCGGGTGTGGCCTGCCTGGCTTATCAGACTCACCTCTCACAGCGAATCTCAATGACTCGTTATCAGCAGTGGTGCCAGTACATAAAGAGACGATGGCATAAGGTCCGTTTGCTGTACGGGCACATCAAATAAATCATTCACCAAAACAATCCAAACGACTGAACACAGCGCGTTAGGTTGAACATGTGATTATAAGAAGTGGGTCATAGAACTGGATCCCTGCTGATGGCTGAGCTTGGAGGCCAAAAGACATAGTGGCCAAACAGCGGTACTGCAACTTGCGTGTTGACCATGCGGCGCAATTATTTCAACTGGTATAAATTGAAAATGTGAAAATACCAATGTATGAAAATAGCATTTAGGGTTTTATAAGTATATATTGACTTGACCAGCCTGTTCTACAAAGAGGTCTATTATTTCTGCCTCCTACCCGACATGACTTACCCAAAATAAATAGCATATAGACTATAGCTTTACAACTACAAGGGCTATATGAATAATATAGATCTTAGAGGAAAGCTAAGACCTATATGAGATTACTCCAGGCGGAACCACCTGTGCCTTTTGGGCACTATGGGGCACCGTACCACAGGTATCATTGCTCAGGGTTTGAATTATGATTCATTTAGCTGGTAATTCTTGGTAGATGCTTTTAGCCAAGTTTCTCCCCTTAATTCTCAATGCGTATCCACATGTATTCGTTTACAACTCAGGATTGGTGCTTGCCATCACGGGCACTGATGGTCTGTCCTGCACGTTTCTCACTCACGTGTTGCAAAGGAGGACACGTCTGCTATGTTGCACCACCATGTCTCTACGGTTGCCCTGGATGGACAAACTTCCAATCTGCTCAGTATGAATATTAATGCAGGCTACCATAGGATTCAGCAGCAATGAGCAGCCTCGCCATGGCTTGTCAGCGAATCCTCCCCGCAATACGTTTTTGGATGATGTTTGCATTTCTCGCCCGAGATATCAAATATCTAGACAAACATCGGGCACGTGTCGAGTGTTAACGCGTTATCGGGTCATTTAAATCTGGATATGAAACTGATGCAACAGGGTCATAAAGTGACCAAACAGACTCGGCAGCGGTGTGCGCTCGATGGCACTTCTGATGGTTATCAAGAGTGTCGTTTCCCATCGCGGCCCGAGCCGAAGCTAACAGAAAGTAAAAAGTCCCAAACACGTGATCGCATTTCTATACATCCCCTTTTCGAAGCTTCCAATACATCACTTCTCTCTTTCTTTCTCTCCACGAGGTGCAAAGTTTCCCCAAACAGATCCACGCAGACGCCTGCCGGCTTCCTGTCGCCGCTGTAGATTAGACTGACCCAGACACTTGGCGTGAACACAAAGTGACTGCTGCAGTAAATGGGCCCGATTCCGAGCAACGACTTTTTTTTTTTTTTTTCGCGGCCGTGGAAATCCCACTTCCCAACGGTGTCAAGGGGAAACCTGTACATGCGAGTCTATATATGATGGTTAACATTTAGCTCATGTTACTGCTGCAGGGTTCGGTGACATAACGGTGGGAAGCTGACTTTGACTCCAGCCGCAATAACAACATACACAGGCGTGGATCTGTATTGAAACAGTTACCATGGGATATTTGACTAGTCATGATTAAAAGTCAGAGTGAGATCTCAGAGTGAACTTTCAGCCCGGAGCCTCCCCCACCTCCATCCCCACGCATGATAATAGAGACAGTAAAAGCTTCGATCGCGCCCTTTTGTCCAGGGGGATTGCACCATTTGTGCCGATTCATGGCTTGATATGAAGTTTTGAAACATGAATACGTCTACAAAGAATTCAAAGCTGAATGTAGTGAAGTTAAATATCCAGTTTTTATGATGTAGGTGGAGAAAAATGTCCATTTCTATTGGCAAATTTTTTTTACATTGAACTGAACTGATGAATATAATCTCATGAAATAATAATGCAATATATTAGATTTGTATTTGTTATTGGTGTTTTCATAAATATATCATCACCTGAATGTATGTGTTGTTTGTGAGGATCCAGGAATAAGTCAAGGTTATATTTACGTAAGGAGTGGGACCTCTCTGCAGAAGCTGCTGGGAGATTAGAGCCCTCTGACATGGAGCCACTGTGCTGTCAATCAGTACTTGATGGCTTACACACTGGGTCCCGGGAAAAAAGGGGAAACCGCTACTCACAGGAGTCACGAAAAATTCGGATACAACACGACTTCTTTCTTGAAAGAACCGGGGGCCACGTTGTCGAGTACATGAGTCCTGGAGACAGAAAAACACGACAGTTGCATTCCGACTGATGGTTCACTGTGTCTCAGACGTCTTCAATTAAAGTTTAACCTTTTACAGTTGTGGCTAATTATTGCATTTTACAGAAACAAGCACAGACACACTAAACACCAGGATGAAAACATGTATAGCTGACACATGAGGAACGTTTATAAAGTGCACACTGCACAGTCTGTACAATACGGCACATCATAATATCCCAAATGTCATTTCTGTTAAGTTTGGTTCCATCATGTTATTTTCTTCCAGTCATTGTTATTGTATCATTGTAACCACCAACTCCCTGTCGTTAGCCTTAACTCTGGCACTTAATTATGATGTATTTGCATTCTAGCTGGATGAGTTTATAAGCAATTCGCATGATTGGAGTCAGAGAGTGGATCATAATATACTGGGTGCAGTGATATGGTGCCTAAGCTTACTCTTAAAGAGTAAGAGAACAACTCTTATCTTTATTGGATTTATAGATGATCCCAACTCTTATATCTAATGTGTTCCTTCACACTGTGTTTGAGGAAGGGGAAGATGTCATAGCTGACATGCAGAACATAAAGATCTTTGCGACGAGGGGTCCAGAAACATGTGTAAACACTGCTATAGGGCACTGCGCTTTTTAATGATGCATTAATTTCATTTTTCTTATTTTTTTTTAAATCTAAATTTGCCTTTATTCTATCTGCGTTCGCTTTCACTCACACCTGTTGCTCCTTAAATGTGTCAAATGAATCGGTTATGGTGAGAAACATTACCCAATGCTGACTTTTATTTACTTTTATTTTCCAAGTTAAATTTGATAAATGTCCAGTACGATTTTGATCTTTATGTTTCCTGTTTAAATTCAGCGTAAATGAAGCATTTACATTCTGAGCGCACGAAAACAAGGATTGTGTAACAGCTGTTTTACACCCACCCACATCCACACACGTGTGTCGCACCATACCATAGAAGAGAGTTGTAAAATACAGTGTTGGTGAACATCTGAGATAACACAAGAACAGAACCTCAGTGTTGGAGCTGAAAAACATGTCATATTACTTTGAACTTATATTTTGATCACACAATATTTATTTATTCCCTCACTGACGGAAAAACTGTTTGTTTTGTTTGGATATATAATTACATTTGTGAACTGGGTGTAATAGGATTTTATTCTGCTTTCCACTGGGCATGGCTTGTGGTTTGAAATGCAATAACAAAATCTTAAATTAATGTAATTTATTTTTTCTCGAAAGAATATTTTGCATAAACTTTTGGATTCAGGATTTACATATTTAATGCTGATGCCTATATAGAAAAAAATGGACATTGCTATTTTGTATGACCTAATATACAACTGCTTAATATTGCACCAGGATTTATAACAATTACATAAAAGAACCGTTGTAATGATAGGAGGAAAAAAAAATCTCCCCTGAACTGAATATGCAGGTTGTTTGTATATCTCCATATGCAATAAAACACTGGATAAGGCGTGACCTGATAGCTAAGATAAGTTTTAATGGACAAGGTGCCCTCGCCAGCAGACATCATTTCATCCTAATGATTAATTTAATATTTCAGATGCTGGTTTACCAGTTTATCAAATTTGGTAAACACCCACCAGGAGTGTGACTACAGTTTCCCATCTCAAGTGGTGATTGCGCCTCATGTGATGCATTAACCATTATCAAGAAGGTCCCACCTTCTTCCACTCAAACTCGCTGATATGACATAATGCAGATAACCACAGTGTGGGTGTCATAGGTCGCAGGTAATACCTCAGTGTCCCTCCCCGGGACACTCAGTTAGGGTGAGGGACTCAGGGCAAGAGACAGTCAACAGGATAGAGTGTCAGAGAGAACACACACACACACACACACACACACACACACACACACACACACACACACACACTCGCTTCCAGGGAAGTTAACCATGAAGCTGAAACTACCAAACCCAGGAATGGACAGCCGGATCCCCTCTCTTGAGGACCTGGAGTGGATGGAGAAGGAACAGGCGGGGGACAGGCCTAAGTGGGACAACAAAGCCCAGTACCTGCTCACCTGTGTGGGCTTCTGTGTGGGACTGGGCAACGTGTGGAGGTTCCCTTACCTGTGTCAGAGTCACGGAGGAGGTAAGAGGGTGATTTTCAGACTTTCACTCTGCAAAGATGGATAAAGAGTTGCCAGTCAAAAAAAAGTGTGACTATTAATTATTAAAATGATCCATATGCTGTCACCTAATTGGAATAAAAAGGCTTCTCAGTAAACAATAAACGTGACATCTTTATTGTCGGATTCTTGGGTTTGTAGATAATAAAGCAATAAGAACGTGGCTCTCATGGTTTGTGCGTCTGTGAAGTAAATCCCTTACCTCCACCGTTCACTCTGAAAGATGGGAATGCTGTGCTTCCATAGGAGCGTTTATGATCCCGTTCCTGATCCTGCTGGTCCTGGAGGGAATCCCGCTGCTGCACCTGGAGTTCGCCATCGGTCAGCGCCTGAGGAAAGGCAGCTTGGGAGTGTGGCGTTCCATCAACCCCTATCTGGCCGGCGTGGGTGAGTGTGTAGAGGAAAGACTAGAAAAGAAAAAGAGTAATATTAATGTCACTGGTGAAGAGACTTGGATATTTCTATGTCTAGTGAATCAATGCATGCATATGTAAATGTACAAAATCTATGTAAACAAATGCATGTCATGCATTATCATCTTATATAAAATTAATAGTGAAGATGAAGTCACTTTTAAACTTTTAAATACAAAGGTACAGTTATTCTGGTTTATTTTGGTAGTAGTATTTTGGTGGTAGCAATATGGTGCAGTGTCTTTCCCCGCGTCTTTCATGTTTACTTTGGAATATGAGGACTTGTTCAGCTCCAGGAGATTCTCACATTGTCTCTCTTGTCCCGTCTCAGGTATTTCGTCCATGATGGTGTCCTTCCTGGTGGGCATGTACTACAACACCATCATGGCCTGGATCATGTGGTATCTCTTCAACTCCTTCCAAAGCCCTCTGCCCTGGAGTCAGTGTCCTCTCAATGCAAACAAGACAGGTAGGACGCGTCTTTATCGACCAGGAGATCAGGACAGTCTGCGGTGACACGTTCCACATGTCCCACAAGTTCAAACTCCACCTGGCTCTGCGCAGGTCTGGTAGAGGAGTGTGCCCGAAGCACCACTGTGGACTATTTCTGGTACAGGGAGACCCTGAACACCTCCACTGCCATCGATGAGTCCGGCGGCCTGCAGTGGTGGATGGTGCTGGCCCTGCTGGCCGCCTGGAGTGTCCTCTACGTCTGCTGCATCCGGGGGATCGAGACCTCCGGAAAGGTCTGTATACGTCACATCACATCGCAGCGGTCCCAGGTCAGCGAGACAGATCGTCAGAACTGAACGCGTGTCTCATTTCTATAGGCTGTGTACATCACGTCCACTCTGCCATATTTGGTCCTCACCATCTTCCTCATCAGGGGACTGACGCTGAAAGGTTCTCTCGAAGGGATCAAGTTCCTCTTCACACCAGACGTAAGAATCACTCGACAACACCAACCACCGTGGTTCCGACTGTACAGATGTGCTCTCTCTCTGTATGATTAAGATATTAGCGATATTGACGGTATATTAGCCCAGCTACAGTCCGCAGCCCTGTGGATAAGCAACAACAGTTTCTTTTTGTCTTTTTCTTTTTTAATCACATGGCACTGGCGGCCGATGTTGAATCCTTGCGGACTGAATCAGAGCAGCTGTTTTCACACATTGTCTAAATGATGCCGCCTGACCCTGGGTTAGGGCTCAGCGGGGAGATAAACGGAGCGGGAGCGTTAATAAAGTCCGATAATGACAGCGGCCGAAAACAAATCTATCAGTCGATTTACTGATGTGGCCGAGATAAACTCCAGTTTCCTGCCCATAAACATTTACAATGAAAGTTCAATGACAGTACTATCTATGTCATTAGGATAAGGGTCTAAGTGATCTTTATTCCTGACCATTGTCCCACTGCGGACTTTAACATGAGTCATGTTCTTGACACATTCAAATCAATAAGATGGAATTGAACAAATAGTCATTGTTTGTACTATTCTGAAGTTTTGACGCGTGGGGGACGATTCAACTTTGAATTAGAAAAGATAAATAAAGATATAGTCCTGGTGTGAAGGCCTTCCATGTGTTGATAATCAATGATGAGCAAGGCAGCGGCAGATATGGTTTACTGACTTGACTGTTCCTCCTCAGGTGAATGAACTGATGAATCCAGCGACCTGGTTGGATGCAGGCGCCCAGGTGTTCTACTCCTTCTCTGTGGCCTTTGGAGGTCTCATCTCATTCTCCAGTTACAACTCTGTTCAGTAAGCAACCGCCTTGCGTGCACAGTCTGACGATGAACACTCTAATGAGGTGACTCTCAACTGGTGGTTATAGTAAAAAGGATTTCAGAAAAAAAATAAAGAAAACAATCCTCTGCTTTTATTTATTTATAAAGTATTTTTTATGCATCAGAGTGCCGTCTATTCCCTCTCCTAAACAGTAGGTGGCAACAATGCCCTGTATTGCCAATAGACACTCGCCATTTCACAGATAGAAGACTGTATGCTGATCGGCACCAATGACATGAAAATAGGGATTTTCTTATATTGTGTCCCTAAGATGCACTTTTTTGTTTTTAATTAAAATGCAGCTGATTGAGTGCCAAAGGGAATATTTCCCTCTCTAGCATCGCCACCTGCTAGTCATTTATCTTTATAATTAAACTTGTTTTTTGTCTTGGCATATTATGATATTCTGTACGATCTCAGGTCAAAACCGCACCATCTTTTCATTAAATACATTAGAGAAGTTTTCCTCGATTTGGGTCAAAAAGGTAGACCAGTTGAGAGCCACTGCTCTAACGGACGCCGACCTGAACACCATTCTGATTTTTGAACAGCAACAACTGCGAGCAAGACGCCGTTCTCATCTCAATCATCAACGGCTGCACCTCGGTGTACTCGGCCACAGTCATCTACTCCATCATTGGCTTCAGGGCGACGGAGAAGTACGACGACTGCGTCGATGGGTGAGTCGCCATGAACTGCCCAGAGGGAAGCAGCAAAAACATGGACTGGTTCCCTTTGAATCACACATCTGTTTTGTTTTTCTTCCTTCCAGCAACATCATGAATCTGATGAATGCCTTCAACTACCCGGAAAACAGCATCACATACGACAACTACGAGGACGTTCTGGGGAGGCTCAATCAAACCAATCCAGGCATCATCCAACAATTACCACTACAGAACTGTGTCATGAAGGATTTCCTCAGTCAGGTCGGTGGAGAGCTTGGAAATGATGAATCGAATGCCTTAAAGAAGCTGAAGATTGAATTGAATGATTGAAATGTTTGATGGATTCTCCTTCAGGGTGTGGAGGGAACAGGTTTGGCCTTCATCGTGTTCACAGAGGCCATCACGAAGATGCCATTTTCGCCCATCTGGGCCATCCTCTTCTTTATCATGCTCTTCTGCCTCGGCCTCTCCACTATGTTCGGCAGCATAGAGGGGGTGGTGGTTCCCCTGCAGGACCTTGGAGTGTTGCCCCGGTCATGGCCCAAAGAAGTTTACTGCGGTAATTTTCTTAGATTATCAAACCATCTGTGATGGTGTGTCTTCATAGGAGAAAGATTAGAAACCGCCCATATGTCGATTAACCTCTTTTTTTTTTCATTTTAGGTTTGACTTGCTTGGTTTCCTTCGTCTTCGGGCTCATATTTGCTCAGGGCTCCGGCAACTACTGGCTCGCCCTTTTCGACAACTTTGCAGGCTCCATCCCACTTCTGGTCATTGGGCTCTGTGAAATGGTCGGTGTTATCTACATCTACGGCATAGATAGGTGAGTCTGGCTGGAATGCTTCTCATGGGAGGCTGAGGAAGTTTTCTGATAAGCCAAAAATCCATAATAATGGGTTCCACCAAGGCGCAAACCATATCCCCTCATTTGCTCTTTTGTGTAAACTGCTCATCAACATGAAGTAGTTGGCACATTCACAATGCCTCTACAACCAAGCAACCAACAAACCAACTGACAATCTAACCAACCAGCTAACCAACAATTCAACTGACCAACCAAAAAGCCAGACAGAGCCGAACACATAGCTTCTTTCGTGTAGAAGGGTAATCATCATGTTGAATGTGCCAAAGTCCAACCCCACAAAGTCGCAAGCATGACTTGCAGACTTTTGGCTTTGTTGTTGTTGTACCTTCATGACGGCGCATTGTGTTCAGACCTTGGAACTGAGATAATGTTCTGGGAGATCACAGATGACATAGACAAAGAAGTACAGTGTGTATCTCATGACCTCCATAGATGAAGGCGAGGAATGTGGAACAATGATTTCTATACGTTTTATGAATAATAAAACATCAAAAAATGATCAAAGCAGAGAAACCTGTGAAAAGGTGTGAAGAGGAAACAAATTTGCATCATGTCAAGGATGTCGATGACTTTTCAGCATCAACGTGACCGACACTTCTATTCTATTTCCTGTAGCTAATAAAAGTACAAGGCTGTCTTTTATGGATACTACACATGATCAGCTGACAGCAGGTCTCTGTGATTGCCTCCACACAGGTTTAACAAGGACATTGAGTTTATGGTTGGCCACAAGCCCAATATCTTCTGGCAGGTGACATGGAGAGTCATCAGCCCTCTCATCATGGTCGTCATCTTGGTGTTTTACTTTGTTACCCAAGTATCAAAGAGTCTCACCTACTTGGTGTGGGACCAGGCGTCGGTAAGTGTGTTGTTGTTGTTTTCCTTCTTCTTTCTAGGCTTCTGGTCTTGAAATGCTTCTGATCCTGGTCATTGAAATGTAACTGATTACCGTGCAATTTTCTCTGACCTTGGCTGCAGGAAAATTTCCCAGTCCTCGATCCTCGTCCATTTCCCACCTGGATCTACGTCATCATCTTCATCCTGGCTGGAATTCCTAGTTTATCCATTCCTGGATTCGCAGTCTACAAATTCATCCAGAGGAGATGTTGTAAGAGGAAGGACTACAGTAAAAAAACAGTGCTCTCCATCTCAGCCTCTGTAGCAATGAACGAAAGCAACAAGTTCTAAACAGCTTTTCTTGTGCATACCTAAAAACAAAGCAAAGTGAATATGGACTTTTTTTTTTGGTAAATTATAATTTTTGCCTTTTGCTGAGCAAGGAGCACAGTTGAGACATTTGTGAACATTTTCTGTCAAATACGTTTTTGTAATTGATAATATTTGTATCACCAGTGTCATATTTCTTTCCTTTTGATGTGTTAAATGCGTATTTTACATTTTTGGTCAAATACAAATGTAAATACCTCATATAGTTAATCCAAACCCTTGTTAGCTTAGTGTAGTTTATCAAAGAAAGTGGAACCAAAGGAAAACACAGGAATATTCTGAAGTGCAAAAAGCTCTTACTTGACAGAGATGTATTTGTTTAATCTGTGCAACACTATCTTACTAATATTTACTCTGAGCAATTTACCCAGCTCTTTCGTCCGTTACCATTCACTTCGCCCTAATCTGCTGCTAGCTAGCTGTCCAAAGCAACAGCTAGCCATAACATTTCAAATTCAGTTAAGTTAATGCATTTGTATGAAATGTTTTTGTGTTTCAACATCTTGTAAATATTCTCAAACATACAATTCGCTTCTTCAGGCAGAAAACTAACTGAATTCATGTTTTCTATTTGGTGTTGTTGTATTGTGTTGTGAGCGGCTGTTGTAAGGGTTGGAATGTATCGTGCCACACAATGCACTAACGCTGCCGTAAACCTGTGAGTTATGACCTGTTAATAATCTTCTCAGCGGCACAAACAAAAGAGTGAAGTGGTTACTGTTTGGCCACTGTATGTACGTATGTGTATGTACTATTAAAATGATTCATGTGGATTATCATGGTGAGCCACACTGGTGCTTTTAAGAACATTTGCCTGGCAACACCCAAAAAGAGGGGTTCCTGTTGAGAGCCTTCAAAATAAGACTCCTTGATAATTCAACTGTTTAAAATGCTCTACACCCCATTGTTCTGAATGAAGGGGAATTCAGTTTTGTTATCATTAATATTACTATTATTATTACTATTATCAAAGTCACTTGATCTACAATATTAGATGGTTGTTCATTTAAGTGAGCGGCAGCGGACCCTATATGAAGATAACAGTTTAGAGTGTGCTGCACAGGCTAACCTGTGGTCTGTGTCTGATAAAGGAAAAGATCATAAACCTGTCATCACTGCTCAGTGCACCTATATGGACACTACACCAACCACCAATAACTGTAAAGCAACAGACACGCACCTCTCTGCCTCAGTGCACATGTGATAGCCATGAGACTGGTGCTTCCTAACCCAGGGCTGGACCTGCGCATCCCCAGCCACCAGGAGCTGGACAGGATAGAGAAGGAGGAGGCAGAGGGGAGCGACAGACCGAAATGGGACAACAAAGTCCAGTATATCCTCACCTGTGTGGGCTTCTGCGTCGGCCTCGGGAACGTATGGCGCTTTCCATTCTTGTGTCAAAGTCATGGAGGAGGTAAGGAGACTTGGACTGATGAGGGGAAATGACCACGTGTGGTTAAGTTGACACATGATTAGAGTTAGATTACACATGATGACTTTGAGAAGTCATCAACAAAGAGAGTGGTACCAAAGGAAAACACTAGCTCTGTCAAAACAGAGCTAGTGCCCATGGAGACAAGTGTTAATACTTTCAGGGTTGTCATTGATTGGCATTGGGGGTCAGAACTCTTAACTTTCAACCATTAAAATGTGCTCGAAGTTTACAAAAGGTTTATTCTTCATTTTTCGTCGCAAGTGTCCGGAACAGCCCTAAAAGTCCCGAGGAGCAAAAGTCACGATACGGGTTGCACATTAATACTTGAAATAATAATGAAGTCTAAAGCTACACAGAGCTGACCACGTTTGTCTACATACAAAAAAAATATTACCTTCTGAATTTATGTTTTGTAAAGTCAAACATCCGAGCAGCAATGCCTGATGACAAAATGAAGGAGGTAATGATCAAACTTTGGGTCAAACAGACGCAAGACTGACTTCATTTACATGCAAAGAATTCTATGCATCCGTGGTTCAGTTGTGTGTGTGTGTGCATTAAGTGGGTCAGTGTTTTTCTGCTGGAACACTGCAGGGCATTCAAAGATGTGGACACTTTAAAGGTGCAATCTGTTGTTTTTTTCTGTGACTCTTTAACCAGCAGGGTCAAACCACTGTCCATAGTCCATGTCATCAGCCAAAGGACAGAAACAACACAGAGAAAAACACATCTCAACTCAAATGAATGTTATTCTTTATTGACAAAAACACTTTAAAAAATTAAGTTTTTGTCTATAAAGAAAAACATTCATTCACCTGTAAGAACAAATGTGTCACGTTTGAGCTGATACAGTAGAAGATACCAAACTGAAATTAATGCTCAATCAGTTATTTATTAGCTATCATTAAAGTATTTATTATATGCGTTATATTTTAACCCTGCCAACTCTCCAGCATTGTTATTGTTCAGTTTACACATAACACGTCAGAGATCTTCATATAAGACTCTTAGAAACTATTAATATACCTTTATTTATTTCTATATTATGTGTAATGATGATTATTGAATAGTAACAGTCCTAATATATCATTTGATCAATTCAAGCTTAAATCACAAATACAGTATAATCACTGTGACTATGCTGGGGTGTGTTTATTATTATTAGATATTGGGATTAATTACTTTAAAATAGGTTTTGAATTGACAACAGGCCTAAACCGCTCGTCGATTCTGTTTATGTTGAAAATGAAAGAAAATTGGTGACGAAAACAAGTTCTCCTAAATCCTTTGTGCATATCACATCTGAGTGTCACCCTCAGCAGGCACTGGATAGGAAAACATTGGGTTACTCCATTCGAGTTGGAAATGATAGATATATCTTATGCTCTTGTTCACTCGTTGGAGCCGGGAAGTTCGGCAATCTATGATCATGACCGCTG
>JAFBJT010088731.1:0-10878 GCA_016785325.1 Chascanopsetta lugubris
GCATACGGTTTTTATTTAAAATTTATTCAATAAATGAATGCCATTGATGTTTTTTTTATTTGAAATTTTGCATGTCTCCACTATCAAGTTATATATTGTATAGTAATAAGCGTTGCTTGGTTCATATTCAATGTTAAAGCAAAATTTGTTTGGGTTCATATTAAAAGGTTAATTTGTTCGAGGTTGGCCCGCGACTTTGTTCAGGTTTAAAATTACGGCCCACTGTGTATTTGAGTTTGACACCCCTGGTCTAGTTCTTTCTTCATCACGTCCTCACCACATCGACCAGTGTTCATTGTGGAATTCCTGAGCTGAGCTGCCAGGGTTTTTTGTTTATGTTTTTTTCCTCGTGTTTTTTTAAGTCTAGATTTTTTTTCCTGTCTCTAGCACCAGGTTTTTTGTTATTAGTGTAGTCTTAGTTTGTCCTCGTCACGAGTGATTTTCAGTTTAACCGTAGATGATCATAGAGTATTTTTCCAAGCTTTGTCTTGTCGCCTTTTGTACAATAAATATTTGTATTTGTACTTTGAGTCTGAGTTCTGCTTTTGGGTTCTTCTGTGTCCCCAGTCAGTACAGACGTGAGCAGAGTGAATTTATTTTATTCTGTTTTTATTTTTCTCAATAATCCAGAGTTCACACAAATTATCAGGGATTCGGCAAGTGTCCTCCATGTCCTCTCTGATGTGGGTAAACAATTAGGTATTACAGGTGCAGTGTGTAAAGCCTAATAATATTAATCAAATACCACTTGAAATGTCTTTTATGTACGCTATCTTTGTTTTTTGTCTTTTTCAGTCAAAAACTGTGATGGTTGAGGTGTGAGGTGTAGCACAAAAGGCTAAATAATCAAGTTCTTTACCGTAGCAGACGGACAATACAGCAAACAGTAGGGCAGAGGTTACCGAGAAGTCAGGCAGAGAATCGCTGGAGAGTCTGGCAGAGCACATAACAATCTGGCAATGTGAGTGTGTGTGTGTGTGTGTGTGTGTGTGTGTGTGTGTGTGTGTGTGTGTGTGTGTGTGTGTGTGTGTGTGTGTGTGTGTGTGTGTGTGTGTGTGGCTTAAGTGGTCCATGGCTGATGAGGGTGATGAGTAGCAGCTGGGTGATGGGAGTGTGCCAGAAAGAGCGGGAAGGCCGGAACAGGAGGGGAGGGGGTGAGTGAGAAGATAGAGCTGTGACAGAATGATGGCAGTAACGTAAACAAATTGGCATTCAAAGGGTTAAAATCTCAGAAATATGTAAAATGTTTTATATCTATATTTCAGGCTGAAGTATTTCTAGAAGGCTGAGTCGTTTAAAGTGGAAAAAAATATTGATGCATGACAATTTTACATCAGTTTCGGGGAAAGGGACATTTTTGTCAAATATGTGATTTTTTAATGAAATCTGACGCTGCAAAAAAACAAAACAATGCATGAAATCAATGTTGCTACTAATAATTGACCCATCTCACGGCCTAATAATAATAATAATCCAGTTCCACTTGAAATGTGTGTTATGGAAATGATCTTTGTTTTTAGTTGTTTTTTTTTGTTTTGTTTTTCAGTAAAAAAATTCACCTCTAAAGTTGGCGATTTTAACGTGGTGATTTGTTCCCTTTTCAGTCCTCAGTGGTTACGCTATTGTTCACTTCGTATTGTGCCTCATCCGTCTGCACCGGCTTTTGACCCACACAATATGGACAGTGTTAACTGTTGCGCTAATCCATCAGAAATAATGAGATGACCACAGGTGGCTTCTCTCCACCTCGCTCCCTCCCTCCCTCCCTCCCTGTGTCTCCACATTTTTCAATCACCTCGAACTTTAGACCTCCTTTAAAAGTCTTTCATCATCTGCCGACTTGTGCCACAAATGATATCTGTTACAAAGTGCACTGACCACTCAAGAAGAGAGGATTGACAGAGGATCATCCCAGCTCGCAACCGTCTGAAGAAGCAAGGGCTTTGTGATGCATTCGCTTTCGGAAGTCTATAAGCTTTAGTGATATTTATGGTGAAGTTGATTGTTGCATCTGAATACCGCTCACCTCAGCGTTCCCTCCTATGCATGTAAGAGAGTGGCCCTTAGTCAAAACTCAAAAGTTGTATGGTTTGTCCATCAACATGGCCTCTTTATATCCTCCATAGAGAGGACTTGCTCCTGCTCTGAGTATGCAAATATATAAAACAATTTGTACATTCAGATGATTATTCTCATAAAAACTTAATGTTGATTATTTAATCTTTCTGCCACAATAATATTGAAGTCCACCTTAATCTTACACACTGGGCCAAAAGAGGAAGATTCATGGCTTAATTTTACTGAACCATTCAAGAGCTGAACCTTTAAAGTGTAAAAAAAACACACACAACAAAGACAATAAAGATTCTTTTCATGCATGCATTTAATAAGTTCTAAATAGACCTTTTTGCTTATAAAATATATACAATTTATGTCAGAGGTCAACAAATATGCAGTCCCCTCCATGTCATAAATATACAAAGATGATTTTCACCCATTCATCCATCCAGACGTTTAACAAGCATCCCCATCAACATTTGTCACAACCAATCAGGAGATATTCCTTTTCCAGGTGTCATTCAGATGATGTCAGAGTCCTATTTGAATTTCACAAAAAAATGAAAAATCTCCATGGTTGAATGCTGCCATCGATGGGTAATTGGATGATAATTACCATTTGTTGAAGATGGTTTGTTAGTATCCATTTGCGTATTTCCAGTTTGCGTCGGCCAATCAGAATCAAGAAAACACCAGAACGATGGAAAAGAAAGGTTGTTCTTTTTAAGAGACAGAAGACACTTCTGTCTTGCTGCTGGTGCTTGATACTGAGGACTCATCCTCCACCATGCCGCCCATTCCAATAGTGCCCAGCATGCAGTTACGGAACTGAAAAGGGAGAAAACATACACAGGTTAGATATCAAACAGCATCTGAGAGTTGTTGTTTTTTATCTAAAGTATGTAAAGTATGTAAATCATTCAATCTGGTCTATAAATGTAATCAATAGTTTAAAACATATTTACAGGGTTTGGAACCCATTAGAAGTCAATAATGAAGTAAACAAGACGTCCATTTGAATTCAGAATAATTATACTAATGAGTGTTCCATCACATGAATGTGCAAATAATTTTTTATCAGAGTGTGATAGACATCAGGATTCAGTTTCTCTCTTTGGTGTCCTCCATGTTGCACCGGCAAGAAATGACCAGTCTGTCTGATTCAATTGTAGCAGCAGCAGCAGCTATGAATCATATGCACTCACTGAGAACCACTCACAACTGAAGCACTGGACCTCTTACCGGTTATAGATCTGCACAGCAACGATACCACAACCTTAGTAAGTTGACTTGAAATCAAAGAGCAAACTTTCTCCTGCAGTATTATCCAAAGTAGTCAATGGTCTTATGGAAGGGCTTCTTAGCCACGTCGTTAAAGCAACATGGACCGAGAATCCTTAGTTCCGCCCCAACAGTCGCTACATTGCAGGGATGGACTGACCTGCTTGTTCAACAGCACGTAGATGATTGGATTGAACAGGGCTGAGGCCTTGGAGAAGAAGGCAGGGATAGCCATGGACACGGCTGAGAAGGCAGCTCCCTTGTTAAAGAAGATCCATGCAGCGTAGCTGGCATATGGCACCCAAGCCACCAGGAAGCCAGCCACCATCAGAATACACATGCGGGTCACCTCCCTCTCGGCTTTCTGGGTGGACTCGGACTCCTGCTGCTGGGCTGCAGCCTGATGAGGCAGGAGGGTGGTCAGATGTTACACACAGGACGAGGGAACCCGCTGCATCATTTTTGGAGCATACGTATCCAACATTCTTTTGAGCTTCTCACACGTCAAGAGTCTCCTCTGTTGTCTCTTTTACGCTGACAGGACAATGTTGATTTGAGGACTTCACTCGGCAAACGGTGAAACTTTATTCTTCGCTATTTTCTGTCACCTTCTAAGCTGGACGATTGATTGTCAGATATTTAGCTGTGGCCCTCAAAATACTGTAAATGCTGATCAGGCAGAGAGAATGAAATGTGATGAACTGACAAACCCAAATGTCGGTCTCTTGTACAATTCAGACCAGTAGAATTGACTGGGCAAATAGTAAATGTTGTCTTGCTTGCAACAAACAATGGCAGTTTTTAATATTCAACTTTTTATCTAATTGTGTTAATCTGACAGAGGAGAACATAAGAAGTAAAACACACATATATATATATATATAGATAGATAGATAGATAGATAGATATCCTGCCGCCTTAAACACACTGTTACTGTACTCCCTATTATTAGATACAGCCTGAGTAGGTCTAATAAAGTCAGACTTACAGCTTTGACTGTGAGCACCAGGCTTCCATATGTGAAGAAGATAGTGCCCATTGGGAAACAGAAGTGGCAGATGAACATGTACATGACATATGATTCGTTGTTGTAGCCTGGAGCCATGGTGTAGTAGTCGGGTCCACATGAGCACTGCAGGCCCTCAGGGATGTACCTGTGTGGGGACAGCAGAGAGAATCACACCGTACCGGTCAGTGACTGAGGGAATAGATAAACATGAACTCATTGAACTATGAGCCGCACTTACTTTTGCTGTGTTATTGGTATAGAGCTAACATGTTACCGTACCAATGTATATATCTATATAACCAAATCATCTGTGGTTGTGACTGCGCTCTTTGCTGTGGTAAGTTTCCCATTTCCCGTATCTTATCTTATCTTACCTTTTATATTTCTGTATCTACATTTCCACAATGCACTGCTTCCATTATCATTTCTACAGGAAGGGAGTGACAAAAGCTTTGCATTTGTAAATTGCAAGTCAATCAACTTTATTTAATTTAATTATTTATTTTAATTATTTAATTATATAATTATTCAAAATTAAAAATAAGTGACAGCCTTGGCTCTGCTGAGTTTTAGTGAACAATAAGTAAGACTAAGTCTTTTTCAATAGTGGCTAAGGTCCATCTAATGTCTTACCCACTTGAGTCTCTTAGTAATATCAGCCACCACAAACTATAGGCCGTCTTTTGTTTCCAACAGAAAGTCTACAACTACTGAGGTTTCAGAAGTGTCTCGTCAGTCAGATCAGCAAATGCTGACTTGAGAGGAAACTGTGACCGAGAGTTCCTTGATGTTGACTGAATGGCCAACTGGTTTTCCATACAAGAGCTAGCGTGACTCTGCTGCTCTGGTAATTGATGCCTGATGTTACCTGGACCAGCCAACCAGGGGAGGGGCAGCACAAGCAAGAGCCATGATCCAGGTGATGAAGACTCCGATTCCTGCGTGGGTCCCAGTGAACTTGAAGCTTCCCATGGGTTTACAGACGACAATGTATCTCTCAACAGCCAGAACCACCAAGGACCAGAGAGCGACCTGACCTGTGGGAGGATGAAAGCAAAAATACCCTTATTGGAGGAATTTCAAGTAAATCGGCAAGACACTCTGAAGAGAAATGCAGTAATATTTTTCGTAATACGTAAAGAGATTTTTAGTCGCACCTCCCAGAGTGGCCATGAATCCCTCAATGGCACAAGCCATTGGCCCAAAGATAAAATAGCCGTTGACAGCAGTGATGAAGGTGATGGTGAAGCCGAAGCACACCATGATGAGTCCGGCCACGGCCAAGTTGACCAGGATGAAGTTGAGGGGTTGTCTTAGCTTCTTGTTCTGGGCTGTGACCACCAGAGTGAGAGCGTTGATGGGGAAGCCGGTGCAGATCAAGAAGAACATGTAGGCAGCCAGAAGTTTGAAGAACATGGGATCTCCGAGGTAGTACTGTGGATATTCGAAAGGACTCCTCACAAGCCCCGTCCTGTTGTTCATGGGGATGTAGAAGTTCTTTCCCTCTGTGCCGTTCTCCATCTTTGCTGAGTCAAAGGACCGTCAGTGTGGAGTTCACCTGAAGCACTGCTGAAACCCTCTGCGTGCGATCAATTGTAGTTGGAGGTGTCGGCTTTATACTCCTCAACAAGTGGATTAGAGGGGGATTGACAAAAAAGTCTTTGGGTAAGCCTCGTTAATTCATGTTAACACCGGATAATCATCACCTTGTGAACACTATACAGTGCAGTTATCGCTTTTTTTCCCACTTCACCTTAATCTATGACATCTGCTCCTGGATTGTCTGAGCCAGAGTCTGAGCTCATCGGAAGAGCTAACATTGTACTTCTCACTTTCCACCCGACAGCTCTTTTTCTCTATGATCTGAACGACATCCATGTCAAGGTTTGCTGTTTCTTATCTTAACAATTTGCAACACAATGCACACATTGTATGGTGTCATTGAAATAAATAGGAGAATTGAACCTTTTGTCCTCAGTTCCCTTATTATTATTTTATGATTGCAAGAAGTGGGTAGATAGATAGATAGATAGATAGATAGATAGAAATACCAATCGATAGCAGACGTTCCACTCTCATCCTTTCTACCTGTCACCCTCTACAAGCTAATCACTTGCAGAGCTGACATTTGCAGACGAGGGTATCGTCCAACTTAGGAAGGAGTATGTTCATGACTTTCATTTTCAAAGGGAATCTCTGTCTTTCACTTTCTCAGGAAACAGTGCACTGACTTGTATCAGACTCAGCGCCACTTTAACAGTGAGTCCCTCTGTGTGCTTGATGCGAGTGAGAGGAAACATCAGCAATAAAAACATCTGACTAAAACCCAGTGCTGATTATATATATTGCAGTGATAGACTGACCTGTTTGTTCATCAGCTCATAGATGATAAGATTGAACAGGGCTGAGCTCTTGGAGAAGATGGCAGGTGCAGTGTAGCCATGGACAAGGCTTGTTAAAGAAGAGCCATATATGTTGTAGATATAGTGGATATCGTGTGGATACAACATTTTTCTCGTTTATCACTTTCTACCAGAGTGTTAAAACTCACTCAGACACTAAAGACGGTGTCGGTGCAGTAAATCACTTTACCTACATGTCTGGGAGAGAATGTGGAGCACCTGGTTGATAATCTATTCTAATCCAATCAGAATTATATTTTAAGTTCCGCTTAAAGGTGCAGTGTGAACGATTTGGTGACCTCTCGAGGTGAGGTTGTATCACCTCACTGACCCTTCTGAACATGCAGGAGAACCTATGGCAGACTTCAGTTGTCATCAAAACTAAAAAAAAAGGTTTAGTACGTTCACTTTTACTTCTGTAAAACATGGCGGCCATGCTCCTCATGTAGATATACACTAACGATATACACTCATTTAAGGGTAATGGAGAACAAAATACATTTAAGTGATTGTAAATTCATGAAAATGTCAGGATGTAATTGTTTTGTAATATCTTTTGAAGCGAGAAAAATGACTAAAAGCTTACACACTGCACCTTTAAAATGTATCTTTTAATGCCCATAATGTTAATTGATCATCTGTTTTTATTTTTTATTTCAAAAACATACACCACCATTTCTATTAATGGCTTTTATGTGTCATTTATAATATGTTATTATCATGGCAAAAACCTCTTGGTAGGTCTACATGTTTGTTTACTAATTCATGAACATAAATAAGGTCATATATAAGTCATGTTAAGTCCATGAATATGTACTGACCTATGAGAACATAGTGATGAGGTGGAAGGCTCCTCTACTGACATTGTTTTCTACATGTATAGATATTTTTGTGAGTGTATATGTGTTTCAGTTTTAATAGGGTAGTGTTTTGTAGGGATGGTTGTAGTCACTCAAAAAGACAAAAAGAAGACCTCTAGATATGTTTCAGGTCATTTGTGTAAAACAAGGAAACAACACATAGATTTTGATGCATGCATTTATTTATCTACATTTACAATCTTTTAAGTATTTATAAAATATATACACAATTGGTCAAGAAAATCAATTCTGGCCATCAAAAAATACTTTTTTGGAGCAAAACAAAATAGGTGCCGGTTTATTGGTTTGAGGATGATGATGTCATTCCTCTGCCATTCACAGGGATCCACAGATCTCATTGATGTGAGAAAACTGCCGTTCTTCTCCTTTCGATCAACAGCAGACCTACATTGACTAATGTACCACCGTCAGCATCGCACACTGTACCAGACATCACACCTGACTGTATGCGACAGCTTCCACGTGACCTCAAAAAACCTGCAGTATGCCATGAACATTCTGACCAAGGGATGTGACTGTTTGTCTCGGAGCGTTTTTAGTTCATGAGTAAAATCCATCAGAGCGTCTGGTCTTCGTCCGTGTTTAGGAGACAGAGGACACTTCTGTCTTGCTGGTGGATACTGAGGTCTCATCTTCCACCATCCCGCCCATTCCAACAGTGCTCAACATGCAATTACGGAACTGAAAAGATATCAAAGTTATGTTAGAAAACAACTTGGGGTCATGTGATTTGAGTGTCAGTGTATAATTTAAAGGGCACCGTGACTAGAACAGAAGTAGAAAAGAGTTGTAGGTGACCTGACCTTTTGGTGAAATATTAATGAATAGAAAATAATAAATGAATAGAAAATAATGAATCTGGATTGTAATGTTTGAAAGAAAATCTACCTGGTGTGTAAAAACACAAATGTGGACGATAGAAATCAATTCTGGAAAAAGTCAAATGCATCTATGGCTGCAGGTAAAGATGAACAGCCACTAGTTTTCTCTGTCTTTGTAATTGACAGACTTTGTAGTTCATCCACAAAGATACTTCCACGCGTAATGAGAACAGTGTAAACACTCAATCGGCTACAATTAAGAGCTGCTGGCACTGAAATACATCCAATGTAAAAATAAATCCAATGTAAAAATAAATCCAGTGAGTTGGACTCACTTCAAACTCACCTTGCCCCTCTGAACATTGGACACATATTCAAACCCTGTTAAAAGACTGCCTGTAAAATAACTCCCCATTGAGATGAAGGCTGATAATGTTGGGAGTAGCCTGTGAGAACAGGTTCACGAGTACATGTAATCAACACCCAACACTCGTGTCTACTGCGATACCTAATTAAAGAATTCCACTTACGTACACACACACATATATATATATATATATATATCCTTCCTCTCAGCACTGTGGGCGCCGTACCTGTTTGTTCATCAGCACGTAGATGATTGGATTAAACAGCGCTGAGCTCTTGGAGAAGAAGGCAGGGATAGCCATGGCTGAGGCTGAGAAGGCAGCTCCCCTGTTGAAGAAGATCCAGGCAGCAAAGCTGGCATATGGGGTCCAGGCCACCAGGAAGCCGAGCACCATCAGGATGCACATACGCGTCACCTCCCTCTCAGCCTTCTGGGTGGACTCGGACTCCTGCTGCTGGGCTGCAGCCTGAGAATAAGGGTATAATCGTATACATTGTGCAAATCCCGTTAATCCCACAGGCAGGAGCAATGTGTCGGAAACAGTCAGACAGAGTTGCACACTGAAACAGTTTTGTTTCATTCATTCAGGTCAGGTCTAAAAAAAACAAACTTAAAGGTGCAGTGTGTGATATTTACATTTTTTTGTTCACCTCAAAAATGTTACAAAACAATTACATATTGACAGTTTCTTTAATTTATAGTCATCCTTAAATTAGTCCATTAATGTATATTTACATGAGGAGGGGGGGGTCCTCTCTACGGGGGCCGCCATGTTTTTACAGCAGTAAAAGTGGATGTACTAAACATCTTTTGAGTTTTAATGACAACTGAAGTCTAACACAGGTTCAGAAGGGTGAGGGTGAGGTTATGGATACAACATGCAACTTCACACTGCACCTTTAAATGTGATAATGAAATTATAGGTATGTAGGCAGGGTGAATGGTAGGCTGATGATTAGGAATAATACATTAGATATATGTGTGTGTGTGTGTGTGTGTGTGTGTGTGTGTGTGTGTGTGTGTGTGTAGTTTCAATTACAAATCTCTTACCGCCTTCACTGTGCACACTAAGTTTCCATAGGTGAAGAAGATGGTGAAGACAGGGACGCAGAAGTGGCAGCTGAACATGTACATGACAAATGACTCGTTGTTGTAGCCTGGAGCCAGTGTGTAGTAGTCTGGTCCACAGGAGACCTGGATGCCCTCAGGGATGTACCTGTGCCAAAAAAAGAAAGAAAAGGTTACATCACATTATAACCACTGTGAAGTCTCATCTAGAATGTTTATGGTACAGTTCCTCAGTTTCAACATGAATATTAAAGGTGCAGTGTTTACGATTTTTTGTCACTACAATATTTAGTTCAACTATTACATTTTCCATCACCCTTAAAATGAGCTATTTAGTGTGGGGCCATGTTTTTACAGTAGCCCAGAGAGGACATACTAAAAAACTTTAAAGTTTGAATGACAAATGCAGTCTACCATAGGTTCTCCTGCATGCTCAGAAGGGTGAGGGTGAGGTGATGGATACAACATGCAACTTCACCACTAGATGTCCCCAAATCTAACACACCGTACCTTTGATATTGTTGGAGTTCAAGCCAAACTGACTCAATGCTCTAGAATCTGTTACCATTTAAAGGTTCAATGTGTAAATGAGGTGAAATTGATTCTTAAACAGTTCTATAAGTAGAGATAATTTATTTTATAATGATAATTATAGATATACCAATGATTTTGTGTGGGGATTTCTCCAGAATTAGCCTTTTCTATTGACATCAGGAGCTTGTCCTGATGCCAACCCTGTTTTTATAGTCACCCAGAAAGGACTAACTAATATAACTACGATAACTAAAGACTACCAGAGGTTCTCCTATGTTCTGGGTGTGGTCTGGGTATTCATTGTATATCACCACCATATGTCACTAGATCCCACATTCTGTATGGGAAAAAAAATGTAGAGGCACTTTAGAAAAGTAAAAATGTTTAGGGTTTTATTGGGCACCAACTGAAACCCCAGAACATCCATGAATATCCTCTTAAACAGTAATGGCTGTGC
>JAFBJT010088792.1:14023-28454 GCA_016785325.1 Chascanopsetta lugubris
GCTGCTCCATCTGCAGGACCTCCTGATCACACAAACACACAGCTTTCACTTTTACAGTGTCTTCTTGCAAGTGGAAACGTACAAATGAAAAGTTAGTCACATATTATTCGCTACCTTCCCTCAGGCCTTTATGAAGCGGATCTGCCATCAGAAAGCAGATTCGATGTCCTTGCAGCAGGATCACTATCGCTTCTCATTACGCATTCCCAAACTTAATAACCGTGTTCAATATCCCTGCTTGCTATAATAATCCTTCCTTATCTTTCCGCCATGTAGGTAAGGAGGTATTAGCCGGAGGTGAGGTGGGGAGACAACAGAACAGTGCAGGGGATAAATGTGTCTTATTTTGTATGAGCACTGCAGCAACATCTTTCCATTCAAATTCAAGGCTGTTGTGCAACATTTCTCATTCAGCCTCCCACACCTCATGTGCTGGCAAACACAAACATTAACAATGTAAAGCAACAAGACAATGAGTATTGTAACTCTGGTCAAGATCTGATCATTTGAGTGGTCATGTAAACAGCATACTCCAATTTCAATCAGATAACTGCAATTATTCGACTATGAGAAATCGGAGTAACACGCCTGGGTTTCCCCTCAATACTTTGATTCCTCCGTGCATGTAAACCCGGTTATGTGATTTCTGCATTGTTTGTACCTCTGTGCATGCGTGGAAAAAAGAAACGTTAGAAACCAAAGTGTGGGCGGAAGACGAACAAAATACTACAAACGTGGCGCGCAACAGAGAGGAGTCGACAAAGAGCCACTTGTGGAGTGGAGACGGTGGCACGGACACCGAAACCTCACTCCAGCCCTCAAGGGATGAGATGAGAGTTCATTCAAGCGTCGAATATAATTAAACACTGTTTATTGATACACCACAGCACAGTTGCGTTCAACAAGGCACGACCGGATGTTTTGAAAACAACAGGAAGTGCGAGTTTTTACATAATCTGATGACTGAGGTGCATGTAAACCTGGGTATCTGATTATTACTGCCATCACGTAAACAGGCTCAATAACATAAATAAAAACAGAAACTCTGGATAAAATGCAAACCTTGAGTGAGTCCTGCGTGTCGTCCAGGCAGTACACGCGGATGTGATACTCCATCCCGGGGCAGGTGACGGGGCCGAAGATGGCGAGCTTGAGGCGCTTGGTGGTGGAGGCGCTGAGCGTCTGGCCCACGAGGCAGTAGGTGCCCAGCGTCTCGGTCAGGATGTGGCAGGCTTCGTCGTCCATTTGGATGTAGCACGGCGTGGTGAAGTTCTCCTCGCCGACCACGACCACATCCTTCAGCATGGACAGAGAGCACGCAAAGAGACAAAGCGTGGGTGAGGACGAGCTACAACAATCGCAAGTTGAAAACTGTCGTAATTCTGTAGGAAGATTTACACACATGTCAGAATCATTCTTTCAAATTGTGTCTGGCTATACAAATGGAAATATGAGAGAAAGAATTGGAAGCTGGACACTTCTTTTTTTTTGTTCATTCATTCATTCAAACAGGATGATTCAATCTAGATCTCTCTTGAAAAAACAATTCCACATGTTTTCAAAAATCATAATCAGCAAGGAAGTGATTTGGGCAATTTCCCACAAGCTCTTTGCTGGGATTACTAGTTTGTTGACTGAATCGCTGAAAAGTCTTGGAAGACAGGGTGTGAAACCCTGGAAACATCAGTGAGACTAGACTTTGAAAAAACACCATTCCACCCCTTTCCATTATCGTACTCTGGTGAAAGCTACGCCACCAAAACACAAAGACACGCTGACTGACTGGATGACTTTTCAAAGAATCGCCCACCAACATCCCAACAATGACTCAGCGTGTGTGCAGATCAAGACAGGCAACCAAAGTACACTCAAATGTGTGTGTGTGCGGCAACGCCACAACTTCCCCTGTGGGGGTGAATAATGTTTCATTCTATTATTCTAATCCATTTGATTCTATTCTATTGTACTCTATTCTATTCTAATAAGAGGAAAACACGGTTTAGTAAGCTTCATATTTCATGTTTTTCCCCCCAGATCCTTGGACCGAAATCAAATTTCACTTTAACACTGGGCGTAAAATCCAGGGTCGTGACCCTTTCATGCACAAGTTGCGTTGCTTAGAAATTACACCCGAGTATGTTTTTATAACTAATGTCTGACTCGCTGCCATTGTGCATGTGAGGTAATGGAGGCGTGGGTAACAAGGCCATTCGCAGCTGACCCCTGTAAAAAGCACTAATGCCGGGACATATTTCTCCTAAATTAAGACTGTCGGGTCGACGGGGGCTCGGGTGTCCCACTCTCTCTCACCCTCTCTCTCTCTCTCTCCATCTCGCTCTCTCCTCCTCTCTCACTCCGCGCCTCTCCCACTCTCTAATCCAAACACTCCTGTGAGCGGCGCATTGGCATTAATTCAGCCTATTATGAGAGACAGAAGAGGAATTACAGTATTTTATTGTGAGCTAGGCCGTTTAACAGCAGTATTATGGCTGATCATTAGACTCTTTAACTGCTCCTGGGGAATGACACTGGGGCTCCTTATTGGGGGATAATTAGATTACACAGTGGAAAAGGAGACTTTTACTCACATGTGCCGCATACACCCCCCCACACACACACACACACACTTTTACTCATACACACATGGAGTAATTTATTCACACGTTTCTCACTGGCACATCAGCTGCGTCGCAGGGGGATGAATCTTCGCTGACTTACCGAAGCGGAAAGTCCCACATGTTCCTCATTATTTGACCTCCTGTCTTCACGATCATCACAACACCGTGTTTTCTGAATGACACCGAGCGCACACCGATGACAGCAACATCCATGGATTACTTTGGATGGAGCTCATTGCTCCTGTTTGTGCCGCGGTGATGAATACACATCGTGACGAGGGCACGCCGCACGCCGCTATGCTTCACACGCGCGGTGTGAAAACCGGGGCCTCTGCGGGAAAGGGAGCTCATCTAAAAAGGAAGCTGCCATCACCTATTGCCATCTGCATTTCTGACAGGTGGGAGATGTAATCGATAGTTATTTCTTCCTGAGAATGATTTAGTTTACTTTGAGCTTTATTGGCTGCCCTGCGAGTTATTCATCAATGTCACAAAAGGTATGTGGGGCCCGTCTGGCAGCTCTTCCTGTGCCATGAGTCATATCGTCACATCAGCAGTGAAGATAAAGCAAAGACTTCCCGGGAATGACGGTATTCAGGCCACTACTCAATGACAAGCCCTATTCTAATATTGGATAATAGCAGCTGGATTATCATAATGTGAATGGTCACAATTGATTCAAGGCAATTGATGCTCTCAGTAGAAAATACCCTTGTTCATTTTTCTATCTGATCAAATAGGCCATAATCCTAAAATGTGCTGACTGAATTCATATGAGAAATAGAAGAGATACCTCTGCCAAGGCCTTTACATTCAAAGAAATAGGAATGAGTGACACATACACATGCATCCTCTCAATACATTTGATCTTGCCCATTAAGATCCATGAATTATTCTGGGGAAGAATTGGTGAAAGTGTCAAATAACATTATTTTACAGTGTTGACAAAGGAGGGAAATTATTGCCAAATTCACATCAAAATGCACTGGGTTCCTCTTAGACCCCCAATGCATCTTTCTATATAGTTTTGTGAAAATATGCTCTGTTTTTTTTGTTTGTTATCATATTAAAAAACAAACAAAATAAGCGAAACCGGGGGGGGGGGCATAACTATCTTGGCGAGTTAATGATACATTTTTGAGCCGTTTTGTTTCTCCTCCACAATTGATTTATGTTTTCATGATCTATACTTTTGAAAAAAGCTCTCCCCGCACTCCTGCCAGGTAGGACTTATGAAACCCCAAATGTATGGGTTACAATGAAGTTGGAAATAACTGCCAACAAGGTTCTTCATCGAAGTACCTGAGAAGTCCTGAGACCTTTGGTGAGGAAAAGGACTGGACCCTTCCTAACAAGTTGAGGGTAGGGAAGTATTGAGGGTGAAGGCATGCTTTCTTTATATATGTATCTCCTTATGGTAATTGGTCTGTTTAAGTTTTGTGTGTATCTGTGTGTGTGTGTGTGTGTATGTTTGAAAGAGAGAGACACCAGAAGAGGGAATAAGGGAAGTGGAGAGGGCAAAGGCAGAAAACAGCCCCACTGCTGCCCCTCAGCAACCAGCTCATCATCATCAGGCCTGATAATGATGGAGCCTGCGGGCACGAGGCTTCCAGAACCCAGACACACAAATAGGCAAAGGTATAAAAAAACAGACTGAGGAGAAAAACAGTCAAAATGACAACAGCCCCATTTTCAAATTTGTGGCCCCTCACTTTAGAATCTTCCCCACATGTCCCATATCTCACCTCCCACTGGTTGTGCGGCGACTGGCTCTGGAGCTGGATCAGCCAATCCTGTTGCCCGTCACACACGGCGCAGTGGTGCATGGTGATGATGACAGGCCGAGTCAACAGGGCCCCGGGGGGCCCGCAGCTCACCACGGGGCCCAGCACCGTTTGACCATCCTCCACCGCGGGCCTGGAGGTTGCACAGAGAAATAACACACTCACACATAGAAAGACACATCGTAGGAGCACACTGTTTATCGGTGATGTGACAGCAGCCTCGCAGCGCGTGTGAGAGCTGACGGGGGTAAACAACGGCTCTGGGGCGTCAGTGTGGCAGGCGGCGGCGCTGCGTACCTCATGTTGTCCTTCCTCTGAACCGTCACATACATCTCGTAGACTCTGCCCTGAGGAATGGCCCCTGCTGGAATGAGCAGACTCACCCCTGGGGAGAGAGATATGAGACAAAACAGGATGATGCAAGTGGTGAAATGTGAGGTAAAACTGAAAAATCCTAGAGTTTTTTACATTCAGAAAAATCTTTCGGGACAGAGTACTCTGAATGAAAATGTAGTAAATGTATTTTTGTCCCATTACACTTGAAGGGGCAGTGTGTACATTGTTACGTCTAAAAATACTGCACAACAATTACATACTGACATCTTCATGGAATTATAATAACCCAAGTGTTTGATTTTTTTCCACGACCTTTAAATGAGGGACACACTAAACATCTTTTGAGTTTTAGTAACAACTGACGTGTACCATAGGTTCTCCTGCACGCTCAGAAGAGTGAGGGTGAGGTGCAGGATACAACATGCCACTTCACCTCTAGATCTCACCGAATCTTACACACTGCACCTTTAAATGAATATCAGACAATCAAAAGTACAATATGTTAACACGATGAATCTCTGCTTCACACCCCCTGAGACATTCAATAGAAAAGGTCCTTAATGTTTGAATGTCTCATGATATTATTTTTACTGTCCATATTTCAATGTGGCATCACACGAGTAAAGAGCATTTAAAGCCCCAGTGAAAAGGGATAATTATTTTTCTTAGCGAGGAACAGTAATAATCCGAACTCCCCTCAGTCCCACACGTATAAAAACTACAGCACTTTACTGCCTCCCCCCGTGGCACCGGGAAATGATGTGACATTTCATTTTGAAAATCAATGCTCTCCGCGCTCGCCACAGAATCCTCATATTGCTGCAGCCGGCACGATTTACATTTTTCCATCAGATTGATTTGATGTGTTCTGTCCTGTTTTTTTTGGACACCTGCGCGCGCGCACACACACACACACACACACAGTCTCCTTGTCTAGAGGGGTTTTCTCAGATAGCTCATTGATTTCCCATGTCCTTGCACTGAAGTTTTCAAAAGGTAACAGACAGGCTTCCCTCACTCGCCAGGTAACAACATCACAACTCGGCACAGGGGACGTCTCGCACGCCGCCACTCTCCCTTCACAGTGAAGCTTCAAAGATGTGGAAAATGCGTTCTAAGATGCAGAATACCAAACAGCCGCTCCGACCGAGCCACCAAATATTTCATTACCGAGACGCACGGACGGATCAAATATCAAATGAGCTCTTTCCTCTTTCTCGCCATATGTAACTTGATGAGGTGGCCGAGTGCAAACGGCGGCTGAGAGTGTTTTCTTTTTCTTTTCTTTTTTTCAGGAATTAAAATGCAAAAAACTCAGAAACCTAAGAAGTCTGTGTGTCCTTTAATGTCGCTGTGAGTTTGTTTGAGCCTGTCAACACGCATCTGTGGCGTGTTACCGGCAGCCTGCGTCGTTTTGATGTGAGGACAGCGCGGCCGATGTAAGCTGACTGAAACACTACACCTCTGCTTTGGTACACACACACACACACACCTCAGGTATCCATCAGCTCATACTGTGAGTCATACTGTGTGAGGTCAATATGCTGATAGGTTACATATGGTTTTAGGTTAGGGTTGTTTCAAACCCATGTCTGTGTGTGTTATCCTGGTGGAAATGGGAACATGTATGAAAGGCAGCACGGATCTCACACATGCAGGCATACCTATATAATCTGCACCTTCAGTGTAGGACTCTATTTGAATTTATTTTCATCAAAGGACCGGTGTGTAATTGCAGGTGTATTTCCCTTGTTTCTGTTCGCACAAATGGAATATGAACATTTGATCTCTTTTTATATAGCTAAAACCACCTGAACAAACGATGTGGGATTTTCCTAAAAGGAGCCTTTTAAATTTGTATTAGGAGCATGTACGCTCACATATTTTGAGTTAACTGCTGACCACAGCTGCAACATGCTACCGTGTCACAATATCTTACACACTGCACCTTTAAATACGGAAGCAGTTGCAGTCGTTTGCATTGAATTGAAAATGTCATAATGTGCTTCTGAGACATCCGACACCTAAAAGGCGTTGTCACAGCAAAACCCCTGGATAGCAAAGCTGTTATTTATCTATTACTCCATTATTTACTTACAAATGGAGTAAATGACGACACACATTGCACAGTGTAATATCAGAGCTTCAATGAATGAATGAATGTACGTGTTGTTGTGAAAAGCAGAGACCAGTCATCCTGGTGTTTCTGAGCACTGGGCTGGATTATTGTAATCGGTGCTGACCCTGACCTCTTCACGCTTTGGAAGCAAATGTGACCTGGTTACTTCCACCAGGTTTTCTGTTGCAGCTTCCTGTTTCCTGTCCCCCTTTCCACTTGAACGTCTGCTCCACCACTGATAAATGTGGAAATCAATCTTCTTGACACCTTACTATTTATGTTGTGGTAATGAGACAGTGGGTTATCATTGAGTCATTGTGCGCTGATTGTGCTCGTGAGGGAGAGTCAGTAGAGTACATACCTCCACAATGGAGGTCATTTAAATCCACTCTGTCCATATCTATAATTGTCTCATTTTCAAGGGGGAAGAATCCTGGATTTACCTCTTTTTCTAGATTCCTCTCAAACTGTCATCTTTTTTTCAATAAAGGTGCAAAGGTGTGTACGATTTTGGCCATTTTTGTCACTTTACGGAACATTACGGAACAATCACATGCTGACATTTTCATGAATTTGTAATCAGCTCCGTACTACAACCTTAAACATTCGAACTCAATCACAAACTTTCAACCTTGAACTCATGGCGGTGATGCAAATCAAACGCCAGTTTGAGAATTGTGAGGACCAGTGAACGAGTCTGACAGAAAACAGTCCTCACAAAGATAGAAGGGCACACTCCCTCCCACACACACATTTACATATTGGTACATGTAATGCGGAGCCACCGAAAATGAAAACCTGCAGCTCCATTTACAACATACAAAGGAGGGCTAATGAGTTTTTAAGATGGACTGTGAGAGAATGTGCTGGAACCAGCACACCCACTGCCCATTAACCACAACTACAGTTTTCCTTTGTTCAGAGTGAATCCCTGCACATTTTCAGATTTGAAACCTGATGTAAAAAAAAATAAAATAGAAAAATAGGACGCAAATAAGACAACTGTTCCACGGTATGGTGCAGTACCTGAGTTGGGCACTATGAGGTGTCCTCCCTGGGAGCTGAAGGAGCCCAGCGCGGTGCAGGACGGATCCCTGGTGCGCAGCAGCGTCTGGGTCTGCGTGCGGCGACCCATCGTGCTGTCGCTGTTGTCCAGGAGGCAGTGCGGCAGTTTGGGGGACAGTTTGGAGGAGAACTCCCCTCCCAGGTCGTCCTGCGGAGTCACCATGCCGGAGGAGTTGTACACCTTGATCTTCAGGTTGGGCAGAGGGTCGAGCAGCGGGGAGTTGGTCATGGGGATTTTGTCGGCCACGTCGTGGAGGGCGTAGACGGGGCCGCGGTACATGGCGGCTGCGGAGGTCAGGTCGGGGGGCGCCGTCAGGAGCTCAGCTGGAGGAGGAAACGGACATCAGTCAGACGGAGGCGACCATTTACTTATTCTGTGCAGCCTGATAACCACAAGGAAAGGAAGTGTTGGCAGTAATCAGGGGGAACGCAGGCCTGGCTTCAATCTTTTATTTGCAACTCATGGGCGAAGTCAGTCGGCGAGGGTACAGGCACAGCTGCGATTCATCAGCAACAGATGGCGCCGCTAACACTCGGTTTATCAGAATAGGTACCAGTCTGAATGTTCAATCGTTGGGCTGAGTGGGCGGCAAGAGCCACGGCAGCGGGAAGAGGAGCCGCGTGTCCTCCGGCTCCTTCGCTGCCTCCCGTGCCCACGTCCAAAACGAAGTTGTTGAAAGATAAGAGAGGTGGCCGGAATAATGAGACAGTGCCATGTACTGTCCCCGCTGCTGCCGCAGGAACAGATGTATTGATGGCAACATTGTGTTACTCTCATTAATGCCGCGTTAAACGTGGTATCTGTTCACATCAGCCTCTGTGTTTACACTCAAAGGAGTTTGATATGTACTGTGCATGTACTCAGAGCCTGTTTAGAAGTCCCCCCTTCTCATGTAAACATACAATAATGGGCTTATTTAAGGGTAATGGCTAAAACGTAAAACATTTAGGTGATTATAAATTCATCATAATGTCAGTATTAATTGTTTAATAATATTTTAGAAATGACATAAATGACACACTGCACCTTTAACATTTACTACCCAAGTTGTTTTCATTCATGGAATCCATCCTTTTGAATTTGCAGTATAAATGCTGCTTTCCCGCTCCATCTATTTTTTTTCAATTTACTCCATTTTCTTGTTTCAATAATCATATAATAATATCCCAATACAGTGACACTGATCAGCGTTCCCCCGCTGTCCTGTTGCCCAGCTCTCCTCCTCCCTGCGCTCTCACTTTTCGGTCCCACATCACCACCACCAAATCTAATTACAGTTTAATATGCGACATACAGAGTGGCCTTATTATGGCTTAATTACGGGGCAATGCTTGGCCTCCCATCACACCGACAAGCAATTTAATGGGTTTGACCTCACAAGCATGTTTCCAGGGATCTCCAGCTCATCTGCAGTCACATTCTCACAGCCACACATGTGCAGCCAGAGCAACTGAGACAAACACATCTCACCAAATTCATGCTGTGAGTCCTGGTGTGAGCAATTCCCAACATAGGACAGGATTTTATATTCAATAAGATTTGAGTCGAGCTGTGTTACATTTTGACTTTGATAAATGTACTGATATGAATATAATAATAATGATGATGAGAATAATAACAACAATAATTATAATGATAATAATAATCAAAAGAAGATCAATAATAATGATAATAATAATAATTGTATTCTTTCAGAATTGTTTTGTGTTTGCTGAATGCGTAGATCATAGAGCTAATTAGTGTAGAAGTGTAAGCAAATGAACACATGCAGAAAAATCACTTCCCTGTGCCGTACCTTTACGAGCCGTCTTGATGCTGACTGGCTGGAAGCCGCCATTGAGGGCGGAGGTATCGATGATGTCAGAGTCGAAGTCCCGGTGGTTCTTCCTGTAGATGAAGAGCGCCACGACCACAGAGATGACCAGGCACATGATCACGGCGATGACGATGCCCACGTACAGTGCGACGTCATCTGTGCTGGGGGCCACTGCAGCAGGAGAAGAGGTGGGGTGGGGGGTGGGGGTGGGGTTGTAAAGAGACAAAACAAAAGGGGGAAAAGTAATAAATTGGAGATCTCAGAGGCGCTAGAGGTGATGAAGACTAATATCCTGCTTTAAGAGCAGGATATGAATACCCATTTATAGGGAACCACTGAGCGTACTGTGCAATTTCCTAAGCGGCATTCCTCAACAAATTATGATGGAAACATGGTATAAATGTAATTTTCTCCTTGTTGTTGACATTTAAAGGTACAGTATCAAATGTTTAAATATAATTATTTCCATGCTAATTGACAGAAATGAAAAAAAAATATTCAAATGATTTCAAGAGTTTATTAATCTGAATGTGTAAGAATTGTTGTTGTAGTCACCCACCAGTTATTTTAGATCAGGAAATGGCTGTTGTGTTTCTCACAACAGTTTTACAAAAGCCCAGAGTGGACTGACTAAACAAAGGTTCAGTTTTGAAAGTGCAGTGTATAAGATTTGGTGACATCTAGAGGTGAGGCTGCATGTTGCATCCATCACCTCACCCTTCTGAGCGTGAAGGAGAACCTATGGTCGACTTCAGGTGTCAGTAAAACTCAAAAGAGGTTTAGTACGTCCCCTCTGAGCTACTGTATAAACCACGGCGGCCCCTTTAGGGAAGACTCGCTCCTCATGTACATATACATTAATGGGCTTATGTAAGAGTGATGGAAAAAAAATAAAACATTTAGGTGATTATAAATTCATGAGTTCAGTTTGAATTGAATCGAGAAAATTCCAAACAGACACATTAAAAAACTACAAACACAGAACAAGATTCTGTGTCAACATAAGAAACGCATAGATACATGGCATCTTCTGTGTGTGTGTGTGTGTGTGTGTGCAGGCTGTGCACCATTGAGATAACTGTAAGCAAGAAGGAATAAAAAGGATGCTGACGATGATTAACCCTGTGCGCAACAGTGCAATTAAAAAGGAAGTCTCCTCCACTGCAACCCAATGACACACTGTCTTAACAAGCGGATTCAGAGGCGAGATCAAAAGTTGTGAAGATGGAGATATAGACGTTTTCATCTTTAAATTACCGTGCTCTGTGTTGGAGTTCAGAGTCTGGCTCTGTCTTTGTTCTTACACACTGCAGATAAGATCTAGACATCACTTGCATTTCTCAAATCCTCTTTCATCTCTCCCGTCTCCCATCCCAGGGACTCTCCGTCCACTGTTCAAGCTGGAGGGAGCTCTGTGATTACCGGGCCCGGCGGCGAACGACGTGGGTGCTACAGGCGCAAGACTCCGACAGGCTCTCATTACGGATCAGACCTTTAAATGGATGCCGACTGACGGTCTGAACTCTCGGTGGCGCTCGCTGAGAAAAATGTCCTTCGCTGTCACCGTGCTGACAAATGGGGGAGAAACTCTCTTTGGGGGCATGCGTGTGCTTGTGTGTGTGTGTGTATTGTTGTCGGCATGGATACACACACCAAATGTCAGGGGAGTGTGTGAAAAAGCCAAATAACAAACTACATAAATGTGTGATGATCATTGCAGTAATTTGATGAGGGAATTTTTACATTTCAGCAGGATCTCCACCAGTAGATGGCAGCAGCAGACGTAAATCTATCTGAGGCACATCCAGCATGGAAAAGCATTTGTGAAAATTAGCCTTGTGAGTCTCAGCCGTACAGATGGCTCTCAATCTGTCTATCGCACAAAGGAGGAGTAATAAGCACAAGCAGAGTATTCCTGCAAAAAGCAAAAGACACGAGATTTTTTTTTCTAATCGCACACTCAAGATTGTAAGTGCCCACTCTGACATGATGTCTTCTCATAAACAGACTTTTAGACGTGCTCATCTGTTTAAAACCCCTTACATTTCATGCTCTTAGAGAATATCCACTGACCTTCCTTACGACGACATTATAAAAAGAGTGATTAGAAAAAGTGGATCCTCTTGTATTTCAGATGTTCTTAACACTGGCCGTTAAATGGGGCGGAGGGGGAATCAAAGCATATCTCCCCTCGGCTGTCAGGAAGGACACGTGTGGCCTGCTCTTCTATTTCCAGCCCTGACAGAGACATCACACTAAAGACGAGTGTCAAGATACGTCCTCATATATGTTAGAACCCCTCTAATCCTTCCTCTGGCACAGACACAGACAGGGAACCGAGCTCGAGACCAATGATGAAAGTCAGACAAATGTAATTTCATCGCGCTCCCCCTCTGCCGAGCCTCCCCTGCAGATATTTAACATATACCCCCCCCCCCCCCCCCCCCCCTCCTTCCCCCCATCCCCCCCACCCCGTTGGTCTGACAATCTCCCATCCATGCTTTGATGATAAAGGCGGCAACCTGCTAAATGCCTGCATTGAAATGTATCACTTAGATTAACACACCCCTTTGAACATGAGCCATTGTTGGGAAGAGGGAGGAAGCGCAGGAAATGGAAATGAATGGGATTATGGAAGGTTACATTCTGTGTGAAGACACGGCGATTTACATAGCAAGGGTGAGACACAGAGACAGCAGACAGACTTGGACCCCGAAAGCTCGGCGACGTGTCGGGATGGAGTCGGAGGGGAGCAACGGGGTAAAGGCTAAACGGCCTCAGCTCCGACTGAGAGAGCGGCGGCGAGGACTGAAGAGAAGGAAATGCTCCGAGGTGATTGTACCTTATCAAGAAAGAAGAAGCGGAGATGAAACACGCATGAAAGAACAAAGGCTGACATGTATTTGATTCTGTCGTATTCACGACAAAATGAAAATACATGTTTTCTTTTAAAACCTACAAGTCGAGTTTTAGTTCACTTTACCAGTAACATTGTTCAATGTGCACATGTGCACACTATGTGACTGGATTATTCACTTGTCCACTTGATGCAATATTTGCCGTTAACAGACAGCGTCATGGCAACAGGCAGTTTGTGTAAATATTTTCCACTCTGTACAAAGATGAAGATGTGGGTTTGGGGTAAATTATACACAGATTTTTTGGGGGGGATTTTCGACTTTCTCTGCATTAATTGCTTTCCAGGCTGATCTTGCACTGCAGCAAGTTATCTTATCAACACATTTTTACATATATTATAACCCCGAAAACATATATTTTTAGACCATTGGGTTTTGTAGAGGGAGATACTTTGGAAATGCACGATATCACAGTGAACGTACGGATGAGATCTACCTCTAGAGGGCAGCAAAAACTTGACCAGATGGATTTCAAAAGATTGGGGAGGAGAAGCAAAGCTAGGTGGAGAACTTTTTCCGCTGTAGCCGATTTGAAAATGAAAACATTTATCCCATGCCTTTAAATGTCATCTTGATTGAATTGCAATTCACTGCTTGTCCAGTGGGGTCACTGTACCACTCAAAAGTGGCTGTAATGTACATAGGGTCCACTATGTACAGGTGCTGTTTGTTAAATTCAGTCTTTGTCTTGTTACTAATCACAGCACTTGAAGAATCAGTGTTTAGTGACAGTCGGGTTAATCCAGGGTGGACCACTTGGGTGGCTCCATTAATAAACAACAGGGATCAGGATTCAACCTTTCATAATCTGATTGAAAGGTTCTCGATATGACTTTTAGAACCTAATAATAGTTTTTTTTATTGCACATTTACACTGTATATGAAGAGCGGGACAATCTGAGTTGACTTGGTAATGTGAACGTTGCCTTAAGACAAATAAACAAACAAACAAGAGAAGGGATGAAAAACAAAGATTTCAAATAATAAATGACAAACAAAAAAAATTACAAGAACTCACATGAATTGCCCAAATCACTCCTGTCTTTAGCCTCAGAGGACTTCTGATATAAGGAACCTTAAGGAGAGGAAGGGATTTGGAAGAAGGGAGGGACAGAGTGAGAGGGAAAGAGAGAGAGAGAGAGAGAGAGAGAGAGAGAGAGAGAGAGAGAGAGGGGGGGAGAGAGAGAGAAGAGAGAGAGAGAGGGGGAGAGAGAGAGAGAGGGGGAGAGATGGTGGGAGATGGATAATGAAAATCAAATTCAAGCCAACAGAAAAACAAACTCAACAAATGAGACAGCAACAAACTCATGAGTGGGAGTAATGACATGGGGACGTGATCTCAAAGGCTGATCCCCCCCCCCCCCCCCCTTCTCCGGATGTGTGCATAACATAAAGAGATGGATGACGGGGGCGGCTGGAGGTTCATTGAGGGAGTGGCGTGATCCATCAGCTGGGCTTAGTGCCCCCGACCACGGCCGCTACCGCCGAAGCAACAGCAGCAGCAGCAGCAGCAGCAGGTCTGATGCCGGCAGGTGAGGGGGAATGGTGCAGCTGATAAAGTGTGGGCTCCAGCAGCGTCAATAGAAGCCGCGCAGCCTTGCATCTGTCACTCGGAGGCGGATGGAAAGGGCGGCGCGCAGAATAAAAGGACCAATTATGTTAGGAAAGACGGGAGGGAAAAGAAGGACGTGGATTCAGAGAAAATAAAAATGCTTTTGAGGCCCAAATGGGGCTGGGTGTGTGTGTGTGTGTGTGTTTTGTGGAAAAAGGAAAA